>JAQOOD010000008.1:9843972-10031411 GCA_029633175.1 Citrus glauca
CCTGCAAGTAGGAACAATCTCTGCCTCCACATCTCGTGACCACAAGGACCATTCCAACTGCACAGCTGTTATTGGATGGACAGCATGAGCTCGTCTAATTGTTGAGGCAGAAGCCTCGGACAGACCTATATACTTTATCTTACCCTCTTCAACTAGTTTCTTGAGTTCTCCAATCTTCCAAAAGGATACAAAAAAGAATTAGTGAATATTCGATAGGAAGATTGATAAGTAGATAGGATCCGTAAAAAGTACATAACGATAAATGGAGAGAGTGTTTCGAGACAATCACACTTCATTACCATAACAGATTGTTAGTTTAATAAAAACGTTTCCAATAAAGAAATCCTGCTAAAATAAAAAGGGATTACCGCTCCTGACGTGACAAGCACTGCACTATGCCACTACTTGCTCAGGGGTTATTCATGATGAGCAAAAAGTCTCTCCATCAAGCATGCAGCAAGACAAAATGCATTTTCTTATTGACAGTCATCAAATAAGATATTGTCCCATCTTCTTTGATGATTCGGCAATTAATATGCATGCTATTAGTTAAATAGATTTGTTTTTCTTTTCTTTTCATTTTTCTCTCTTTGAGGTTCTAACTAACTTTTACCAAACAATAAATCATATGATGTAAATAACAGGGTTCAGCACATTGCCAAAAAATGTAAATGACAAGCAAGTGAAAAAAATGAAAGAATTAAGCAATGGAAGAGGGGGAAAGGAAAAAAAAAATCTCATAATGAATCAAGACTGAGACATAGATAAAAAAGGGGGGCAAACCGTGACTTCAATGGGAACTCGTGTATCAATGCGATGTTGGTAATAAAGATCAATAGAATCAATATCCAGACGCTTCAAGCTGGCCTCACATGCAGCTCTCACATAAGCCGGGTCACCGCGAATTTCCCTTTTACCATCCGCAAAGCTGATACCAAATTTAGTAGCCAATTCAACTCTTTCCCTCATTCCTCCCTTCAAAGCCTGCTCCCCCAAACAAATTAAAACAACATTACATATTTACATAAACAACAAAAGCCCATTTCACAGATATTTTGTGACAAAATTGTGCACTAAAATGTTCAATAAACACCCAATTTTTACTAGGCAGCTAAATGTACCAACTACCCACTAATTTATACTCAATTCTAGCCATACCCTTTGAAAGAAAGGGGAGAGGGGCAGCAAATTATTACCTTTCCCAGAAGGATTTCATTGGTGTGGGGCCCGTATATATCGGAGGTGTCGAGTAGAGTGATGCCACTGTTAATGGCATGGTGGATCAAGGCGATCATGTCGGATTCTGGCTTCGGGGGCCCGTAGAAGGCGGACATGCCCATGCATCCTAAGCCTTGTGCTGAAACCTCTAGACCTTGTGAACCAAGCTTGATTCTCTTCACTGCCCCCGCCATTTTCTTTCTTCTTCTTTTTTTTTTTTTTTGGATATAAACTATAAGTACTCGCCGAAGGATGTATAAATAGGTTGTTTAAAAGAACAAAAGAGTTGGTAGATGAATCGATGACATCAATGATGATCCCAACACTTGTACTGATAACGCAATTGATTACGTTAGCACAAATTAGTGCACATATTCACTGAGTGAATGATAAATATAAAAAAATACGTGTTATAATTTTAATAATGTAATTATAAAAACGTATTTTTCTTTAAAATAGTTTCAACGTTACTGGATTTATTAATTAATTATCAAAATTATTTAGGATATATTTGATACATTGTATTATATTATTTTAATATTAATGTATTATATTATATTATATTAGTACTGTATTATAATAATATTATATAATATTTCACGTTATATTGTACTATATTAATTTTTTTATAATTAATTTAAATTATATATTTTATTATATTAATATTTTATATTATTATTAATTTTAAATTAATATTATTTAAATTTATTCATATCTAAATATTTATTATTAGTTATATTATTAATTTATATTAAATTATAATTTAAAATAAAAATATTATATTAAATTAAAAAGTTATATTTATTTTTTATTATTATTATAAAAAATAAAAGTTAAAGTAAAAAGTAAATGTAAAAGAAGGAAAAAAGAAAAAAAATACAAGCTGCAAACGTAAAAAAAGAAAAAGAGAAAAAAAAAAGTCAAACCTGATTCACGCCCTCCTATGCCAATCCCAATGAAATTTAATTATTCCTCAAATATGTGATTGTTATAAATTAATACTTAGCCCACTCTTAATATAATGTAATATCAGATACCGAACACACCCTTATTGTCTTATCCAAAGTAACATCTCACATACTAAATGAGGTGGTTTAATAGACGAGTCAGCCTACCATTCGGCGCTGCATCTCATGCAGCGCATGCATAGTATCGGTACAACCGGTTTTCAACCGGTTAATAAATGAGATTTCTACTTTTTGTTCATTATTTTCAATTTGATATTGATTTATTTCTATTTTTAGGTTAAGTTTGGAAAATTATAATTCCACCAATTTTTAATTTTATATTCCTATTCTTTGCGTTAAAATCTAACATTTTAAGTCAATATTTCAAGTTTACTTTGGAGTTTCTACTTCTTGTTAGTAGTTCGCAACTTTACATTAATATATTTCTACTATTGGGTTATGTTCTCCAACTATAATTCCACCACTTTTTGATCTTATATTCCTACTCTTTGCGTCAAAATCCAACATTTTAAGTCGATATTTCAAGTTTTTTACGGAGTTTCTACTTCTTGTTAGTAGTTCGCAACTTTACATTCATTGATTTCTATTTTTAGGTTAGGTTCTCCAACTATAATTCCACTACTTTTTGATCTTATATTTCTACTCTTTACGTTAAAATCTAACATTTTAAGTCGATATTTTAAGTTTTTTTCGCAGTTTCTACTTCTTGTTATTAGTTCCCAACTTTACATTACTTTATTTCTATTTTTAGGTTAGGTTCTGAAACTATAATTCCACCATTTTTTGATCTTATATTCCTACTCTTTGCGTTAAGATCTAACATAGTTAGTTGATGTTTCAAGTTTACTTCGGAATTTATACTTCTTGTTACTTGTTCACAACTTTACATTAATTTATTTCCATTTTCAGGTTAGGTTCTCCAACTATAATTCCACCACTTTTTGATCTTATATTCCTACTCTTTACGTTAGAATCCAACATTTTAAGTCAATGTTTCAAGTTTTTTTGGAGTTTCTACTTCTTGTTAGTAGTTTGCAACTTTGCATTAATTAATTTTTATTTTTAGGTTAAGTTCTCCAACTATAATTCCACCATTTTTTGAGCTTATATTCCCACTCTTTGCGTTAAAATCCAACATTTTAAGTTGATGTTTCAAGTTTACTTCAAGTTTCTACTTCTTATTCGTGATTCGCAACTTTACATTAATTTATTTCTATTTTTAGGTTAGGTTCTCCAACTATAATTCCACCACTTTTTGATTTTATATTCCTACTTCTTGTGTTAAAATCTAACATTTTAGGTTGATGTTTCAAGTTTACTTCGGAGTTTTTACTTCTTGTTACTGGTTCACAACTTTACATTAATGTATTTTTATTTTTAGGTTAGATTCTCCAACTATAATTCCACCACTTTTTGATCTTGTATTTCTACTCTTTGCGTTAAAATCCAACATTTTAAGTCAATGTTTCAAGTTTACTTTGGAGTTTCTACTTCTTGTTTATAGTTCGCAACTTTACATTAATCTATTTCTACTTTTAGGTTAGGTTCTCCAACTATAATTCCACCATTTTTTGATTTTATATTTCTACTCCTTCGGTTACAATCCAACATTTTAAATCGATGTTTCAAGTGTATTTTGGTATTTCTCCTTCTTGTACATATATCTCAACTTTAGATTAATATAATTCTACTTTTAGGTTAGTTATCTTATATTCCTAGTTTTTGCATTAAAATCCAACTTTTTAAGTAGATGTTTCAAGTTTATTTTGGTGTTTCTACTTTTTGTTCGTATTTCACAACTTTACATTACTCTATTTTTACTTTTTGGTTAGGTTTTTCAACTATAATTCCACCACTTTTTTATTTTATTTTCCTACTTTTTTTGTTAAAATCTAACATTTTATGTCGATATTTCAAGTTTACTATGGTGTTTCTACTTCTTGTTTCTTATTCTCTACTTTACATTAATTTATTTCTTCTTTTAAGTTATGTTCTCCAACTATAATTTCACCACTTTTTGATTTTATATTTCTACTCTTTGTGTTAAAATCCAACATTTTAAGTAGATGTTTGAAGTTTACTTTGAAATTTCTACTTCTTGTTAGGGTATCTTAACTTCACATTAATTGGTTTCTACTTTGAGGTTATGTTCTCCAACTATAATTCTGCCACTTTTTGATTCTATATTCCTACTCTTTATGTTAAAATCCAACATTTGAAGTGGATGTTTCAAGTTTACTTTGGAGTTTCTACTTCTTGTTCGTAATTTTCAACTTTCCATTAATATATTTCTACTTTTAGGTTAGGTTCTCAAACTATAATTCCACTACTTTTTGATTTTATATTCCTACTATTTTTGTTAAAATTCAACATTTTAAGTCGATATTTCAAGTTTACTTTGGAATTTCTATTTCTTGTTCGTGATTCTCAACTTTACATTAATATATTTTTACTTTTAGGTTAAGTTCTCCAACTATAATTCCATCACTTTTTGATTCTATATTCCTACTGTTTGTATTAAAATCCAACATTTTAAGTGGATGTTTCAAGTTAACTTTGGAATTGTTATTTCTTGTTAATGATTATCAACTTTACATTGATTTATTTATACTTTTTGGTTAAGTTCTCCAACTATAATTCCATCACTTTGAGATTTTATATTCCTACTCTTTTAGTTAAAATCTAACATTTTAAGTCAATGTTTCAAGTTTACTTTGGAATTTCTACTTCTTGTTCGTAATTCTCAACTTTACATTAATCTATTTCTACTTTTAGGTTAGGTTCTCTAACTATAATTCCACCACTTTTTTATTTTATATTCCTACTCTTTGTGTTAAAATCCAACATTTTAAGTGGATGTTTTAAGTTTACTTTGTAATTTTCACTTCTCGTTGATAGTTATCGAATTTTTATTGATTTATTTCTACTTTGAGGTTAAGTTCTTTAACTATTATATTCCAACACTATAGATACATATTCCATTTCCTTTTTTAACTAATACTAATATTACTTTTTTAAAATAACAACAATATCAGTAAGGCCAATTATATGTAACCCCTTATTATTTTAACAAATATCAATTTACTATACAATATTGAAATTTTTTTATTGCAACCCTTTATCATTTCCAACATTTTGGGTCTTTAATTTAAGTTCTTTTTTTTAAAAAAAAAAAATCTTTGTTACATCATGAGTTTTTCTGAACTTGAATGTATATGTACTTAAGCTTTTAATCTTTATACATATTGATTATCATTTTATCATTTTAATTAATAGTATTTAGTTATATTTAAAATAAACCATATTTATTTATCTTTAAAATAAAATAATCAAGAATTAAGATTTTTTTAATTCGAATTAAATTTTTACCACTCGATTTTCTTTTCAAATTAGTTTTATTAATTTCTAATGACTTCAAAAAATATTTATGTTATTAATTATAAATATTAGTATATTATACTTGGATTACTACCACTATTATTATAATTACTACAAGGCTATGGCTACTTTGGAGTTGCTATAAGGTAGAGCACAAATTATAACCACATACATAAAGTGATAAATAGTAAAAAAAAATTCATTGTAACTTTAATCGTATGGTTATGAAAGGGTGTCTACCTTAAAGCGGTTCCAATATAGTCGGACCTTGACTACAATCATGAGATTTTTTAACAATATTTTTTCTTATAATGAGCATTCTTCCTTTTCTTTTTTAAATATGTATATAATTTTTAATTTATAAAATAAGTTCTTCAATTTTCAAGACTTAGTGAAAATAATTTTCAGAAATTTATTATGGCCAATAGGTACGATGAAAATCTAACATCATAGTAAGAACACTTTGTAATATGATTTTGCATGTTTAATTAATTTATCTTTTTCAAATGGTCTTTTTTACTCATAAATTTATTGCATTAATTTACAAATAAATTATAATGTTGTACTAATTTATCGGATGCGCTTAAAAATACACAAGACCAGAATATGTAACAATAATTACCGAGCCTACATTCCTTTAATTTCTACAAATGCACTCCTTGATACAAGTGTAAAGTCCTCAATCTTGCTCAAAAGATTTTACATGCCATCAATAAAATTTTCAAGTCATTTTTAATTGCAACCCTTTATCATTTTTAACACTTTGGGTCCATAATCTAAGTCTTTTTTTTTTTTTGTTCTTGAGATCTCTTAAACTTGATTGTATATATACTTGAGCTTTTAGTCTTTATACATATGATTCTCATTTTATCATTTTAATTGATTATTTTTAGTCATCCTTGAAATAAATGAATGTATTTATTTCCATCTTTCTCTTTACTTTTTAAAATAATTTCTTTAATTTTTCAAAACTTCAACAATAAATAAAAAATAATATGTAAGAGTGCATGCAATTACTATGCTTTTCAAAAACTTTATTTTTCAAAAAAATATTTTTTAAAAGATATGACGGTATATGTTATAAAAATATTTTATCTTTTTTTTTCCTTGGGATCAATTGACAGGATGAGATTTCTTTAAGTTAAATTTATTTATACTTAGCTTTTGATCTAAAATAATTGTATTTATATACCTTAGACTAAAATAAATCAAGAATTGAGATTTTTTGAATTCGTATAAAATTTTACCATTCTAGTTTCTTTTCAAAATAGTTTTCTTAATTTCTTATTACTTCAACCAAAAATTTATTTTATTAATTACAAATATTATAATATTATACTTGTATTACTAATATTATCATTATTTATTTTTTCTGTTACTACAATTATTTTTATTACTCTCAAGCCTCATGAGATTTGTTAAGAACAATTTTTTTTATAATGAGCACCACTCTTTTTTCTAATGCATGTATATAATTTTCAATATATAAAATAAGTTCTCGAATTTTTCAAGACTTAGCTAAATAATTTTTAAAAGTTTATTATGGCCAATATAACATTAGGAAAATAAAATTTGTTTAATATGATTCTGGCATGTTTAATAGTTAATTTTCTTTGTAAATGGTCTTTTACTCATTGATTTGTTAGCATTTGTTTATAAATAAATAATATTCATGGATATGATTTTGGTGTATTTAATTTTTCTTTTAAAAATAATCTACTACCATCTGTTGGCATTTGTTCGTAAACGAAAATTATCCATAACTTCAAGAAATTTAATTTTGATAATGAATTTGATCATTTATACTTAACTTTTTATCTTAATACATATTTACGTTTATTTACCATTTAAATAATAATTATAATCAATTTTTTTTATTATGATTTAAAGAGTATCATTCTTTTTCAAGAATGCATGTCTCCTAAAAACAAGTACGGTATATAATTTTCAATTTCCGAAATAAGTTCTCCAATTTTTCATGATATAATTGAAACCATTTTGAAAAGCTATGCTATCTATCTTCATAAGACTTAATAAATTTAATTTTAAAATTTAACAATAACAATCAATATTCTCAATTAGCATTTAAGAATTACAAGTTTACAATCACATGGATTGACCTATTCTTATTTTCCTCTGAAAAAAATTTTAACATGAAAAATAAAATTTATTTCAAATAAATGTCTAAATTCAGGTTTTAGATAATGAAAATATTGGCAATAACAAAAATGCTGATCAATTACATTGGCAACAATAATCAAGCAAACTGGATCTTCATGAAAACAAATAGAATTTCCCATTAATAATATAATTGGAGTAGAACTGAACATATTGTCAAAAAGAATTGGTTAAAAATAATAAAACAGAAGCTGAATACGCCACAATCCTTAAGAGTAATAAGACACAATGATATACAAATTAAAATAAGAAAAGCTCAATATCTATTTTTATACCATTTCCATTCATACTACAAATTACTGCTTCATGTCATATTTTTATTTACATCTCTGATTAAAGAACACTGTAACAAGCAGATCAAAATCCTTCCAAATGTCGAATTACAAACTACAGAAACTCAAGACAAAAGGACACATAATGAAAAAATGGGAAAGCTAAGTGCCCTTTTATCCCGAAGAAAAGGAAACATAAACAACATCTTAGGTGCAGTAAAGAAAATAATCCTTACTGTAAGAGAAAAGAATTAAAAAAGAAAAAATTGGGAGCCTTCACAGCTGAATTGTAATAGCTACCACTTACAAGAGCATTTATCGCCTTAGTTGCAAGATGCCAAATGGCCCTGAAAAGAAAAAGAATACATTTCATGACAATAAAATACCAACTGCCGTTTATACATAGAGTAATTAAAATTATGCATGAATATACTCTAGTAAGGAAATTTTAAAAAAATATAAATTGAGTGATCCAACTTTTTCTGGACTTTTGATTACCAACACCAAATTTCAAAAAGATTATCAAGTAAACATATTTGCATGATACACATCATATAAAATATTCATCACCAAAGAACATACAAAGGGAGAAATAGTGTTGTGCAAATTTTATTGAACTCGCAAGCGCACGAATCTGTTGTAGTATAGCTTAATGGTGCGAGTGTCGATCCCACGAGGAGGTGGATTTTAATTATTTATAGAATTAATTCTGTAAATGGATGGTTGGATTTATGGTGGAAATGATTTGAAATATGCTAAAACTTAAATTAAAATGGCAAGATTAAATTCTAAAATTGGAAATAAAATGGCAGGAATAAATTGAAGTGTAAATCTATTGAAATGACGTACTTGGGTATCTGGATCCGTATCAACATGCATCATGGGCTAAATATTCCATATTAATACCAATTAAATCATGAGAGGGAAATCCACACCTCATGAACCACGCTCTAACAAATATGGTGCTAAGGGCTTATCGTGCCAAATAATAATAACCTTATACTAGGGAGCCGGTGAAACCAAGGCAGTACTAGATAAGATTAGTATTATTTGTCGACGAAAAGTCAAAACATCCACAAAAACTAGAGGGGAAGAGAAAATAAATTTACCAAATCAAGCCCATGACACATGTTGAGACTTCACCTTCAACCCAAGCTTGAAAGAAAATTAGCCACTCATAGTTGAACTAGGGGCAAAATGGAAATTTATTAAAATATATAGAAAATACAAGATAGAGAGAGAATTACAGAAAATGAATCCCAAAAATGGATTCAGAGGTGCCAAATTAGGGGGGGGAGGCTCCCTTTTTATAGTTACATCGAGTAAATCATGGCCATCGGATTAAAAACAGTTTGGACGCTCAGGATTTCGCCACGTCATCAGCCACTATTTGCACAGTATAGTCAACAGCCACTATTTGCACAGTACAGTCAACCGCCACTATTTGCACAGTACAGTCAACCGCCACTATTTACACAGTAACGCCAATAGTACCCGTATATGTGAACAGTACCGTATATGTGAACAGTACCGTACGTGTGAACAGTGTTATTTTTCCTTTTATACTCCTCCTAAGGTTTTCGACCGTCCTGAGTTCAAAAATGATGTCCGTTTTACCATTTGATCTCTCGTTTATTGTGAAATGACTATGATGCCCCTAAAATACATCAAATACTTAATTAAAATAAAACACACATAATTAAAGTACAAGAAATTTAAACACATAAAAGTAACGGTTGTTAGCAATACTTGATATATAAAATAACGATTTCTCCTTTATAAATATGCACTTTCTAACACTCAACAAATAGCAAAAAATTTATCAAAAAGATCAATTAGCATGCCAAAGATGTGTTGACTAGTACATGGAAAGCTTATCCATCTTGCACATGTTAGAGCTATAAATGGTTCCAAAATTAATGAATTACATTAAAACTCTCCTCACAATACACATCATAACATCTACTAATCTATTGTGTTTTTCTTTTCTTTTTTTCTTAATAGAATGTTGATATGGACTTAATACAAATAAAAAAAAAACAGAATTTATAGTTATAACATCTTACAGGAAATAAATAAAATATGTCCATGTTAAAACATATTATCTTATTTATACATTTCATCAAGCAGAAAAAAATATGAAATTCCAATTAAAAAGAAAAATAAAAAATATTAAAAATAAAAACTAAAAAGAGATTGATTTTTTTTCATAAATGACCTTCTAGGATGAGATCTTTAGCGAGTTGATGAGAGTCAGCTCTGCTTTAATTACTAAACTCATATCTTAATCTCACACAGTTTTACTTCTCATCTCATAGATACTCCTAAAGCACACCTATATCCTTAACATCCAATTCAATAAGCAAAGTTATAGAAGATATAGTAGACACCGGCATCATTCCTAAATTATCCATCACTATGTAAGCTTCCGCCTTTAACAAAACATCGATGAACTTCTGGCAGCATCTTGTATCACAAATAGAACACTAAAGACGAGACTTTTTTTTCTTTTTTTTTCAATACTATATTTTATAAATAGAACAGAACAATACAGAGCATTCTATAAATATATAGAATCCAAAGCAGTTCAAATTAAATATTAAAATAACAGAGCATGAATATGACAAAACATAGAAAAAAACTTACCGTCTTGAAATCTTAAGCTCCCAAGTGCCCATGGAAATCACTTCTCAAAATATTTTTGCATTCTATAGATGCTGCTTGCTTCAACCCTAACCAGCAACAACCATTCAATTAATAAAAAAAGAAAATTATTCAGATTGTTAAACACATAATCCCAAACAATTAAATAAGTAAGCAGAGGCCAAAATTAATAACTTTCTCCTTAAGGTCACCCAAAATTCACACTCAAAATTTTTATGCAAAATGACGCCAGATATTAAAAGAAAAAAGGGGCTACCATATCAAGCATTAGAGTGTGGAGAATGGAATTTAAATTGAAGAGTGGCGACGCGAAAAATCAATGGAGAGTGTGAATCAGAGAGTGATCAACACTAATTGGAAAAAAAAAAAGTATGGCCATATGTGGAGGATGAGAAACGAGAGTTGAGAGAAGAAAAGAGTTGGAATTGGAGAGGATGAAAAATTAGGGCCGGTTGTGCCCTAGTTTTTCATTTTACACTTATTTAATATTTATACTTTCAATAAAAAATTAATTTTTTTTAAATTTATAGATAAAAAATTAATAATGTTTAGTAAATATTTAGGCGGCAATTTTGCCCGCCAAAATGAGAGAGTGTTCATTTCATTTTAATTTATTTATATTATTATAAATTAATTTGAAATTATGAAGTCTTACTTATTTTTAATTACTATAGTACTGCAAATAAAAAAAAACTGCAATCATGTTGTAACACCTATAAATAAATTGCACAACATTTAGTATACAAATCATGCAACCACTTATATTTGTGCACAATTACTGTAATAATTTTGACTTAATTTTAAAATATAACTGTAATGCTTCAATTGTATAACTGGAACTATAATAAAGTACAACATTTTTTCATATTAGTTGTATTCAAATTACAATTATCTTGTATTAAAAACAAAAGGTTTTTGGGTATGAACCTTGCTTTTAGGTGGGGAGGAATTATACTGCCATTAGGCTAACTAATAAAAAAGATTTTAATTATACATGTTACATGGATAGTCACATTCTGAATTTAAATCACTAACGTCAATGGGCATAATTATCCAAAAAGAGATATATATAGTTATTTATGAAAATATGGTATATCCCAAATTAAATCATGTGGGAGTTAATAGTTAAAATTATAAACTAATAATATTACTATTTGGATTATAAAAATAAAACAATGTCATATATAGACCATGTACACAGTCTCATAATAAACATCTAATAATGATAATAAGTGTCATATTTAAATTTAAATTTAGTTAAATCTAATTAATATTGGTTGACAATTCTGGTTATTACCAATATAAGAAAATGAATTTTAATGTTATTAGATTATTAGTCACTATACCACTAATGGCAATAGATCAAAAATTAACATTACGTATTAATGTGTTTGTTTTTAGTATTTATAGAAAGTCATATGACTTAAAACAATGAACAAATATAACCATACAAATAATATAGTATAAAAGAATAAATAAAATAACTAATTTCACATAAATTTGTAGTATGAATTAATTTGAACAAGTGATTTTTTTTGTGAATATTATTTAAAAATTGAAACATTAGATATATTATATTTATCTAATACACAAATTGTTTTTAGAAGGTATCCATATAACATATAGATACTAGCCGCTACCACCAATCATAATAAGAAAACTAATAATATTTTATGTAATTAGAATATTTGAGAACAAGATAATTGTTTGATAATCATCCAATACTTAGATAAAAGTTATCCTCATATTAGTAGTTTGAGTCACTTTATGTGCATTTAGAGATTGATCATTTATTTATTTATTTAGAAATAAATATAATTTAATACAATTCTACAGAAAAACTGCATTGCACTATCAAAATCTTAATAAAAATATTCTGATTATTTTTTATGTAAAAAATATCTTTATAATATAATATTATAAATAATTCAATTAATTTAAAATCAATTTCATTAAATTATATTTAAATTATTGTTCTTACTAGTATAGAAGTGTCATATTTTAAGTATCTTTTAATGTTATTTAAAAAAGTATATTTTAATTTTATAAAAAAATAAAAAAGTATATTTCATGTAATTTGAGGGGGGTCTTTGGTAGTTTTCTGGTTTGAATTGATTAGTTTGATATTTTCTTAAAAAGGGTGTAGCTATATGATAATTACCTTTAATTTTTGCCTTTATTTTACCTGAGTAACCGCTACTATTGGTGGCCGGTCATATGCGAAAATAAAAAAATAATAAAAAGCGGCTGTACGAGATACAGCGCTGTATTACAGTTGGACCCTTAATAGACCTATATACGTTGATTTCGTTATCTAAAAGGGATGGGCCTCGATTTTGTTAGCAAGATTTGAATAATTAAGAAAATATAAATTCATCAGTTTTCAATTTAAATTGAATCGAATTAAAAATAATCGGTTCAATGTTAAAATTTTAAAAATAAATTTAATTTTTATATAATAATTTTTTATTGATATTTTTGCATAAAACATGAATAATTAGTTATTATAATTGAATTAGGCTAAAAAAATTAAATTTAAGCTAAAAATTTAAAATTATAAAAATTTTGGTTTATATATAAAAAAATTAAATTTCATAAACCTATATAAAATCGAACCAAACCGAACATATTCAATTATTAAATTCGTTTCTTACTTGATTTGTAATTTTTTTGAATCATTAAATTCGGTTAGATTCCGTTTGATTTTTGAGCAAATTGAACCAAACGAATTTATGCCCAATAAGCACTACAAAAATGGGCTTCGTGGGCCTCAGTTTCTGGTTCATTGTTGAGTGAAAGTGAAGTCAGTCGAATGCATAATGCCAATTTTCTTTTTTTTTTTTGGGTGAAGCTATTGGCACCCTTTCATTGTCCTTATAAAAACTTCAGTTTGAATAAAATTCCAGTTAAGAATAAATAAGAATTAAATACACATAATTTTTTTTCTTATCAAATTACTTACATTTATCTGCAATCATTTTTTTTAATTTCGTATCTGTTACTTTCTATCTAACTAAAATAGATTGCACAAACTTAGAATAATATATTGTTCTTTCATATTTCTCATTGATTAAATATGCTTGAACTTACGATTGCTATATAATTATAATGTAAAATATGTGTAATTTCAGCTAATGATTAACACTAAAAAATTCATCACCAAGAATATTTTTTAATTTGTGTGTAAAGTAATAATAAGATTGTAAAGAAATGAAAAATAAGACAATACTATTTTAAGTTTTTTAAAAAATAAATAAAAAATTAGAAGTGTAGAAAAAAAAAAGAATTTTTCAAAAATAAAATAAATATAACTGAAAAAGAGGTTTCTTGAGTAGATTAGAGGGATGCCAATAGTCTAAGGTTGCATTTGTTTTTTTATCTGAAATCTGAATAGATCTGAATTTAATTGAAGTCTAAATAGGTCTAAATGAGAATATCTGAATGACATGTTTGTTTTTTCTTTTTCAACATCTGAAAAGAAAAACTTAAAAACTACTAGTTTGACATAAATATCATTTTAAATGGTGCATATATTTGTTCTTCAAAATTTATAATTTTCACAAGTTGATTAGTCCGGTAACATAAAAAAAAATACTATCATTGTTGATCTTAATTTAATTTTTTAATGAAAGATGTAATTATAACATAATATTTTATTACAAAATCAACACTGTTATTTTATTTTTGATTCATTACAATTGACATAATTTGATTTATTCAATATTTCAATTTAGTTAATGTTATTATGTGAATAAAAATTTAAAGCAATAAAAAAACAACTTCAGGAATAATACAAAAATACAAGGTTTATACATAATATTGGAAATACATGAATTATTAAGGGTATTTTTGAGATTTAAATTTAAAATTAAAATTTTCCATTTAAACTTGAGACTTCATATAAAAGTGAATTTTTTCTACTTTTTCTATTCAAATAAAATTATCTGACAATACATGATAAGTTAAAAAAACAAATAAGTTAAAATAAACAAATATCTAAAAAATTAAATCCAAACTTCAAACTAAAAAATAAACAACACCTAACTTTTTTTTTTTCAAAAACAAACTCATACAACAGCTTCTTCAATCAGTTATTTTCCCGCCAGAAGCAAGATAAGCCCCATTTTCTGAAGTAGAGGAAAAAGTAAAAAAAAAATGAAATAAGAAAAACCACCGCAAGAACTAAACGATCTCTCTAATAAATAAATAAATAAAATAAAGAAATCCATAGACCTTGAAACACTGACGGAGCTAGAATAAGACCAGTTGGGACATGGGCCCTAGTTGGCTTTGAAAAATTTGAAGAGTAATTTAAAATCCGTTCATAATTATTTTAAATTTTTATAATACCTCAGCTCAATTTTATATTACTAAAATTGTCTTGATAATTTTGAAGAGATTCAAATTTAAGGTTTTTTAAAAAATAATAAAATTTATTAGTTAGGTTGATTCTATAAATATGAATTAGCCACTCCTAAATAACAACAAAAAGTTTAACAAAACATGATATAATAATTAAAAACCATCAAACTATAAAAAAAAAGTTTCTTATTTTTTTCTTCATTATCTTCTTCTTCTTCATAATTAGTTATATAAATGAAAATATTATATATTATTGTATAGACAATCATGCTGCGTTTACTAAACTGAAATCAGAATGGATAGGAATGAAAATGGGTTGGAATGGGAATAGGGAATGAGAATCAAAATAAGTTTTTTACTTGAATTATATGAATCGAAATCGAAATGAGCTGGATTGCCATTAATTTGTTTATTTTATCTTGAAATCAGAATCACAATGAGTTAGATTATAACAAATTATTAAAAAGTATTTAATGGATTATTGTCATAATAATAATTAACTAATATATTAATAATTGTAAAATTTTTTAATTAATTGATTATAATAACTATATTATCAATTATTATAAAAATATATTAATTGATAATATTAATATTAACTACTTAACTAAAAATTAATTATTGTGATTAATTATTCAAAAATTATAATTATTAATAATTATGGTTAATAATGTATTAATGAGTAGTAATAATTATATTATTTATTTATTTAATAATATTAATGATAATATATGAATTAATTATAATAGTTAGATTAATAATTATTATAATAGTATATTAATTAATTAATTACAATAATAATATATTAATTATTGTGATTATTTATTCAAAACTTATAATTGTTAATAATTATTGTTAATAATATATTAATTATTACTAATAAATATATTATTTAATTAATAATAATATATGAATTAAGAGTAATGATAAAGCCATAAATTCTTGTACAAACTTATTTTGTACAAACTGATGTGACATAATAAGATTGATGGAATTAAATATCACTTGACTCTCATGATTTGTTTTTATTAATTTATATTTTAATTCAACCAATGAATTAATGTTACGTCAGTTTGTACAAAATAAGTTTATACAAGAGTTTGTGACTGTATCATTACTCATGAATTAATTATAATAATTATATTAATAATGATTATAATGGTATATTAATTAATTAATAATAATAATTATTGTGATTATTTATTTAAGAACTATAAGTTTTAATAATTATAGTTAATAATATATTTATATATGAATTAATCATAATATATGAATTAATTAATTATACTATTATATTAATTAATTATTAAAAGAGGACAAAGTGGATATTTTTAATTTTGAGGAGGGCAAAATAGTCAATATTAGGAATAGAAGACTCGTTCCCACCTCTCCATGGGATGTGAATAAATCTTCCATCCTGCATTCCCAAATAGTGGTAGACTCCATCATTTCAATTACTACTCTATATTTGTGAAGTAAACGCCGTTAATCATTTCGATTCTCCAATCTGAAAAATAAACACACCATCAAACCATTTTATATCATTTTCAAAACACAAAATTTTCTTCTGACAATTGTAATTAATAAAAATCTATCAATAAATAATAATATAATATAGTTATAATCTCATATATTGTTATTTGAATATATTGAAATTGTATTATATCTTTTTTTTTTAAAAAAAAAAGATAAAAGAAGATGAGAAGCCTTATCTACTAAACATCAATTCTTATTTTCTATTATTACTCGGACTATACTGCTTTCTATTATTACTTTCTATCATGATAGTTATTATATGAGTCAGTTAAACTACCCTCATGATCTATATTATATGTTCAGTGTACCTCAGTTAGGCGTGGTAATTTAAGGCTTGGGCCGGGCTTTGCTAAGCCTAGGCCCACGCCCATATACTTTGTAAAATGTTCAAGCCCTCTCAAAGCCCATCTATTCTCAACCGGCCTGAGCTTTTACTAATTTTTAAATAATTTTTTAATAAAATTATAAATTTTAAAAACATAATTATTCAATACATAATACTACAATAGACTAGAAACTTAAAAATAATTATCCAATATATGATTATCCAAACTCACAAAATACTAATGTAATAAGCACACAACATAATAAACCATAACTACTAATATAAAAAACAAATTAATTCAATATCTTACGGGCTATCTTCTTCCACATCCTTTAATTCCTCGCTAGTAAAAAGTTATCACTCCATATTTTTTTCTGAACATTTTCTATAGATGGATTTGAAGGCAAATTAGTATTAGAAGATATAGAAGTATTTTCCATTATAAAGCCATACAAAATTAATGGAGATAAACAGAGATAAGATATTAGATTAATTAATTAATTATTTATTTATTTAATTAAATATCATTTAAATTTTTTTAATAACACTTCAAATTTTCTAAGAATACATCATTTCTAATTTTTACATAATTGATCATTATGTTATAATAAATTTACAAGCACAGGACATCATAAATTCTAAAATTCATAATGCTTCATTCACAAATTACAAAAAATTTGCAACGTCCAGAATTGATTGAAAAACGAAAGCCCCAAATTTGCAAACCAACAACCAACAATCAACAACAAAACCAACAACACAACTCAAAATCATTAACCAAGCACAATATTCTTCAACATTTTCTACATTAATCAACAACCATCCTAAATTCTTCACGATATTCTTCACAGCTCAAAAACAAAAAATTCTTCACAATACTCTTCACCAAATTAGCCAATTACATATATTTAGGCATGATATTATACAATAAAAAAATTGAACCTTAATTGAGGTGGAGTATCGGAGTTGGTGATGGCTTACTGGTTTGAATCGCGTCGGCACTGGTTTGGGTCGCGTTGGAACAGATCGGCGCTGTTTGGGTCGCGTTGGAACATATCAGTACTGCTGCCTCGCGCGCATTGAGTGGTTGCTGCTGCAGCGTCGCGTGACTGTGTTGGGGGTCGGGAGATGGTGGGTGGCTGAACACTTCACGCTCCCGGTTCTGGACTCTCGCAGCTTGCTGGTGGCTGCTCGCTGCTGTGCTGGACGCTGTGGGTTGCTCTTGGTTGCTAGCGGCGTGAACAGTGAGAAATGGGGAAAATCGGAAATGAGGGATTTAGTTAAGGAATTGATTTTGGTTTGGGTTCAAGATCGATTTGAATCCGTTATTCCGTTTTGTTTTTTCTCTTAATTTTTCAGTTTATAATATGTATAAAGTTTTGGATTTAAAATATATATATATATATATATATATAGATAATTGATTATAAAGCTCAAGCTTAAGTCTTAGGCTTTTAAGTAAAGTCCCATACTGAGTCCATTACATATATTACGAGCCCTTTTCCATGATTTAAGCCGCGGGCTTGGACCGGTCTGGGATTTTCTGTCACCCCCAGTCTCAGTTGAAAAATTTTTTTGACAACCTCCCTCTCATGAAAGATCTTTTATTTTCAATTCGGGTCGGGTATTAGTCTGAAGCAAAAAAGGGGTGACCGTCTCTAAGGGAGAGAGGAAGGGAGAGAGAGGGAGAGAGCCGAACCGGTTCAACCCGACCCGACGCGCAAACTTGAAACGTGACCTGGTTAGATTTCGCAATTTCGACCACCTCACCGGCCGAGAATATACCAATCTGAAGCTTGAAGACTGGCCATCATATCACAGCCATTACAACTGACGGAAAACGACCAGAACGGCGGTAATCCAAGCTTGAAAGCCCGCGACTTTTCCACCTTACTCCGCCGCGATTTCCGCTGGATTTTGGATGCATCACCATTTGGGTTTTGCTCCTCAGGTCACCCTCATCATTTTCCGACCGGTTCCGTCACCTGAATCGCCCGGATTGGCACCGATTAGCCGCCGGAAAGCTCACGGCTTTGGGAGTTCGATTCGTCGCCGTCGTCGCGCGTGGGAGGTCATCGCCTGCATCATTGAACTCAGCTCGGACAGAATTGTCTAACCTGGGCTTCCCAACCACTGTTGACTGAATTTCGGTTGCCGTTGGCCGACAAGGGTATTTTTGTAATTTCATAACTTCAGTGATAATATTGTGATTTTAGATTGGTGGATAATTTAGTGATTCCAGACTAAGGGCAGTTAGGTAAATTCGAATCCTTGGAGGGTAATTTGGTAATTTCACATTCAGGGGTAATTTTGTAAATGCAAATTATGGTGGACAATTTGGTAATTTCATGTTGAGGGTAATTTAATAATTTGACATTCCAAGAGTAATTTGGTAATTTATGTTTTCGGGGAGTTTTGGTAATTTTAAGAGAGGGGTATTTTAATAATTTGGTAGAAACATGGTTGTATGAGAGTAATAAATGATCATTTAGAGTTTAATTGCATAGCGTTGATTTCATTTCACATTATCGGTTAGTAATTATGTCATTTACTTGAATTAGGAGGACCCGTGAACGAGAATCAATTCATAGACGTGGATGATAGCTGAGTTTGAGCGTTATCACTGTGAGTGGAATATACAAAATTTATTTACATAATATATTATGATTTTATGGTACGGTACAACATGTTTGATAAATAAGTATTTAATGCTCTAATTTAATGATTTTATAAAAAATGAATTTTTATCTACGTGTTGATATTTATTATTAAAAATACATATGATTAATGATTTATTATCGACTTTGAGTAAATGCATGACAATGGTGTTACAGATAGAGAGGAAGTAGTTGAACTAATAAATAAGAAGACAAGCATACGGCTGAAATCTTTTGGTTGATCTCTAAAATTCTGGAAATCCCGGTAAAAAAAAAGAATTTCCAAAACTTTAAAACCTAGCACATCTCTAAGAACTATAATGGCATAGCTCATAAGTTAGCTCAGTTAGCCTTGCAAAAGAAGGTAATTGTATTATGGTTGGATGAAATTCCAACAGACATTATGTATTTGTGCTCAAGTTAATTCTATGAAAGGCATACTTTCTTTTTTTTGGTTAAAAAAAGTATAAAATAAAGTGGATTTAAGTATATAAATGAAAAAAATAAATGAGATTTAAAGTGTGATTATACATTTATGTATAGTGTATAAAATATTTGCAAAATTATTGGACAATACCCTTCCTCGGTTATAGTGATACAGGTATGATGAGGTTTTTGAGACCCGTCTGAATACACATTGGGGTTTTGGGCTGTGTATTTGAGTGTTTTTGTCTTTTAGGGACAAATGCATACAATAAGATGATTACAAAGATACAGATAGTGAGATGTAGATAGATATTGAGATACAGATGATGCAGATGAGATATAGGCTTTTGAGGCCTATCTGAGTACACGCATAGGGTTTTGGTTGTGTGCTTGGGCTCATTTATCCTTTGGGGACTAGTTTATATATGCACAAATCTGATGATATATGAGATTACTTTTTTCTGCCTATCCACTGCAGTTTCGGGGCGTGATGGTTCCTTAATTGCCTATATGTTGAGATCTGGATATGATAAGATTATTCTATCTGAGTACTTGTTTAGTGATAGTTTTCAAAATTTAATATTTGAGATTACAGTGTGTTATGATTTTCTTGACTTTTCTACGGTATAACATATTACGTTTATGTTAGTGTATGATTTATATTTAAATTAGTTATTTAAGTTTCTTATGATAATTTTGGTAAAGTTATTTACTGAAACGATATAATTATTTTGAATTAAGTTTTATTTTAAAAAATTATTATCTACTCACTGAGCTTGTTGAAATTTGTAGGTACAACAATTGACCCAGTAATTATAGTAAATTTTGAAATTATGGCCATGTGATTGTGCTAGGAGCCTTAGATGTTTTTGTTGGAAAATTTCAGATTGTATAATTTTGTTATAATTTGTGATTAAAAATAACTTATTTTATTTTGATATTAGATGTTTTGATGATATTTGATATTTTGATTGAGGAAGTTGTTGTAAAGGTTGGTTGAATATTGAATTATTTTGAGAGTGTTTGTTCTATAATTTTCAGGTGTGAGAATTTCATAATTATAGGAGTGATTTTGTCGAATTTTTTGCAGAATTCTTAGACATTAAATTATTTTTAATTTCGATTAGACGAGAGTAGATAGACTCACCCTAGGTGTTTGGGGCAGGTCGTTTCAAGTTGGCATCAGAGTATTTTGTAATTATAATAAGTTTTGCCGTTGTTGAAGTGAGAATTGATATTTTGTAGGCACCATCATGCTTCGTCGTAGCAGCAGAAGTGGTCATGGTCGTTTTAGGCTAGTAGCTAAGTTGGCTCCTAGTTATGTACCTGCGGGGGAAAATGAACTTGTGAATGAGAGAATAACAGAGTCTTCAATGCATGAGGTTGCACAACAAGCACTAAGAAATGTACCGAACATTGAGCAGTCATTTGATAGGCTAGCTTAGATCATAACTGCTGTTGTATAGAATCAGACTCAAGCACATGCTAGTCATGTAGACAGTATCGAACGTGTACGAAGTTTAGGGGCAAAGAGTTTTAATAGTTCTGGAGAGCCACCTAAGGCTGAGTCGTGGTTTGTCAAGCTAGAACGTATTTTTAATGTGATGAAATGCTCAGATGAGAACAAACTTTCCTTTGTCACTATTCTACTCGAGAATAGAGCTTATCATTGGTGGCAAATAATAGAGCATCGATATCAAGGATATGCTGCTATCACTTGGGCTATTTTTCATAAGGAATTCTATGACCATTATTTTCCAGTAGTGTACCAAGATATTAAACGAAGTGAATTTCCTCGATTGGTCTAGGGATCTATGACAGTTAAAGAATATGAGAAGAAGTTTATGGATCTTTCTAAATTTTCCATATCTACAGTGGACGATGAAAGAGAGAGATGCAGACAATTTGAGGAGGGTCTTCGATTCAAGATTCGTACCATAATAACTGCATCACGATACATCGAGTTTGTAGAGATAGTTAAAGCAGCCAAGAGACTAGAACACAATATCTCAAAGGGACGCAGAGTGCAAGCTTTGAGACAGAAGCGTAACCAAAGTTGGACAAAGGGTGCCTCCAGTAGTTGGCCACTTAAGAGAAGAGGCACATATGCTAGCTACTCTAGTAATATTCAAATGAGTCAGGGTATAGGCGGCAGGGGAGATCTGAGACAGGATGTTAGTCACGGTTCAGTATAGCAATCAATAGTGAGTAATGTCAAGGCTCAGGGACAATATGATAGGAATAGCGGAGGACACCGTTGTGATCATTCTAGGAGTATACAATCGACTTCTTGCCCATCATGTGGCAAGAACCATCCGGGCTAGTGTTGTGTTGGAGATACGGTGTGTTATTTACGTGGAGAACCTGGACATATCAAGAGATTCTATCCCACTTTGCCTCAGGGTGATAGTTCTGCTTGAGGTGACTGACAATATTAGTCTCACTCTAAACCAACCCATGATCAGAAAAGTGTGCAGACAAGGCGTTCTACATTTACTTTTAGGATACAGATGGTTGCTCCAACTCAGAGAAGTGAAATCGGTCGACCTCATACTTAGGCTCGAGTTTTTGCTTTGACGCAGCAGGAGGCTCATGCTACACCAGAAGTTAATATGGGTAGATTATCTATCTTTGGTTGCGAGACCTATATTCTTATTGATCTTGAATCCACACATTCTTTTGTTTCTCGTACTTTTGCCATACATATAGAGTGAGAGCTTGAACCACTTGATTGTGGTTAGTTGTTAGTACACCTATTGGGAGGTCACTATTTACTGAGAGTGTGTATCGAGATTGTATAATTAGATTGGGGAGTATAAATTTGGAGCGAATTTGATTATTTTAGACATTCGAGATTTTGATGTCATTTTGGGCATTGATTGGCTTACATCTCACTATGCTATTGTGGATTGTTGTAAAAAGAAAGTTGTGTTTAAAAAGCTAGAAAAAGCTGAAGTGAAATTTTGTGGTGAGCGCAGAGTTTTACCCTCATGAGTTATATCGATTGTTAGTGCTAGACTGTTGCTGAGAAAATGATGCTCAACTTATTTTGCACGTGATAGATATTGAAGCTCGAGAGTTGAAATTGGAGAATAATAGTAAACACACCATTAAATGAAAGGGAGGGGTGGGCATTGGGTACTAAACAAACAAATAATAATTTGTTCAAATGTCGCTAATATGCCCCCTTCATTCAGAAATGAGAAAACCTCCAAGATTTGATTAAATAGTCATACAGACCTCCTTAATTCACAAAAGGTCTCATATTTTAATTTGTTAGTATTATTAGTTTACTATTGTACCTTTGACTATAATTATCATGAATTTCCTTTACACATAATAATTAACACTCTCTTTGAAGTTAATTTTGATAGAATATTATGATAACAAATACTTATAATACAATTAAATAAATTAAAATTAATTTACGATAACAACCATTCCCCTAAATATAAGTTTTCGTTATCATTGAAGAATAGAAGGAGCTTTATAATAAACTATAAACACAAGGAAAAATTAAAAAAACAACAAAACATAGAAACATTCCAATCCAAGATTCTCGACTTGTTCAAATCTAAGAAAATTATTAAATCACATAATTTAATATTGTAATGACATTATACTATTAAATCATAATTTTTTTAAAGTCCAAGATCATGGATTACACACACATATATATGTGTGGGTGTGTATATAAATATATAAAATAATTATTCATAAAGGACGTATCTCTCATGATTACTTTAATGGGACCAACTTGAAAGAAGAAGAACAAGAGAAGGAGATAACAAGGAGAGGCTTACAATTTTAAGGCTTGGCTTTTGAGACTAAAGCCCAGCTCCACTAATTAGCTAGGGGGCAGTTTTAGCAAGACTTAAATCTTGTGTTCAAATTTCATGTAGTGTGAGTATGGGTTTAATTACTAATTCTTTTATTTTAAAAAAAGAAAGAAAGAAAGTTTGAATTCTAAACTGTAATCTTGTTAATTTTGCTACAAAGTTTGTTGCTGTGTTTACCATTAGTTTTCATTTAGGTTGCCCCATGTGTTGTTCCTTCATGATCTAAAGCTCTAAGATTATGAAAAGGCCGGCCTAAATAATAAGAAGAAAATATAATTACTCTTCAAATCCACACAAGCGTCCAACTGTTTGTGAATTATTATAACTCAACTAGTGTGTGGCTATAGAAAACTCTTTCAAAACCAAAAGAAGTGAGAAGAGCAATCCTATTCAGTCCCCGATTTATTTATTATTAAATTTTTAACGAAGAGTTAATTTTAAGGTAGATACTTGAAATGGGATAAGATAAGATGAAATTTAGTTTAATGAATAAACTACTACACAAGACCCTAGACTTGCCAAATGTGTGAATATAATTCATTTAGATTCCCGTCTAAAAATCCTATAAAAAAACAAAAAAAATCAGTCTAAAAACATCATGATTGTGTTATTCATTTCAAACTCAACACTGTCTTATGTTACTTTCTTCTCTTCTTTTTCTGTAACTTTGTTGAAACCTTCGATTCCGAAAATTGAAAAGAAATATATATATGGTAGTTGTTAAAATACATTATTGTGTACCATCCATTAACCCCACAATTATTATAAGTAATACAAAAGTAGAACCACGTACACATGTTTTCCTAATAGAGCTTATGGTTCCTCACCAGGTAATGAAGACATGAATTGGTCTTTTATGGACCAGTGTGGAGTTGATTTGGATGTTATGATTGAATATGAAAATGTTAGAGCTGATCATTATTCTGAAATTTATAATGTTGTTCCCAGATGAACAAACAACTTCGTTTTGGTTGTTTTGTGGCATGAAAAATAATTAGAAGTAAAAACTAAGTGTACAATTAAATGCAAATAGTAAAGAATTGTAAACCTAATTGTAGCTTTTGTTAATAAATACTTACACGATAAAAGTTTGTTTATTCTTTATATATGAGGGTAGTTTTTGATCTTTATATTTTTTAAATATCTTAAAATATTTTTGTCAATAAACTATTGACCTCCTGTTATTACTTTTTGTTTTTTTGGTTTGTTTTTAAAATATGATCCTCTTCAAATAATATTTTTTGGATAAAAAATTTAATTATTAATTTAGCCCCAAAATATATATATATATATATATCTTAGTTTTTGTCGAAGCTCATGTTGTACAAGAAAATTAATATTGTAAAAAAAGTTAAATTATCAATTTTTTTGCCATTAATAAAAAATTATATTAACTCCTTAGTAGAGTGTTGCACAAAATTTAATATATATTATTTTTGTTTCTATTTTATTTTAGGAATTAAAATGGTAATTTATTTTTTTCTTCTTATTAATGTCCTAAAAAGGAAAAAGAAACATTATTGTAAGAGGATGATATTATAAAAACAAACCGAAAGGAATAAAAAGTAATGGAAATATGTCAATAATTTAATAGCAAGAATGTTTTGGGATATTTTTAAAAATAAGAGAACTAAAGGGGCACCAACCTCAAAATATAGAGACTAAATATGTTTTTAACTTATTTACGGTGCCTTTAGAAATTTGGAACAAGAATGACGTGGAGTCCAAATAGAGTATGACAATCTGTGGTGTGTTGTTTGCTTCAGCTGTAGGAATTAGAATTAGAATTAGAATCATAATCAATGTATTCCCATTAATATGTTTACTTTGTTGTGTAATCAGAATGAATTGTTAAAAATATTCAAAATACCTTTAATTAAAGGGAAATTATCATTGCACCACCTCTCTTTTGTCTTATGTTCATCGCACCATAAAATTCTAACATGTTCACTACACCACTTTTCTTTTTCAATTTATATCAATTAACCACTTTTACACTAACACAGTTCAATAATTTAAACGAAATAAAAAATTTACCCTTAAATAAATTAAAAGATGATTTTATTTTATAAAAATTTTGAAAATAAAAATATAATTATAAAAAACTCCTAAATTTAATAAAAAATAAATCTTAAGATTAGAATTTTTATTTTTAATAAAAATATTTTAATGAAAAATTACAATTATAAAATAATTACAAATTTTGGGATTTAATAAAAATGTCCTAAATTATTAAAATTTTGGAATTCATTTTTTAAATAATAAATTCAATTATTTTTTATTAAAATTTTGGAAAATTATAAAAAATTTTGAATTTTTTTATAAAATCATAAAATTTGATAAAAAATCAGCCAAGCACCTCTATTTGATATTTATTTTATTAAATTAAGGGGTATTTTTATAATTATATTTTTATTTTTCAAAGCTTTTTAAGATAAAATGGTCTTTTCATTTATTTAAGAATAAAATTGTCATTTTATTTAAATTATTTAACGGTATTAATGTAAAAGTGGCTAATTATTACAAATTAAAAAAAAATTGTACAGAGAACATGTTAGAATTTTGTGGTGGTTAGATGAACAAAAGACAAAACAAAGGTGGTGCAGTGAGGCAGTGATAATTTCCTTAATATAGTATAATATATTGAATAATAAATTATTAACTTATTAATTTTTTAAAATAATTATAAAGTAAAAATAAAATATAATTATCTTTAATTAAAAAAATATTTATTTATCAGTATCACATAAGTCAAATAACATCAGGGAAGAAATAAATAACGGAAAAAGACCAGATTAATGCAAAAAATAAAAGAATGCCTGCGAATAGATTCAAAGATTTGATCTCCCTCTAGCTGAAAGTGCCCATAAACGGTGGCCTTGAATTAACTGAAAGGAATCAAGACATAAATTTTTTTTCAATGGAATTACCAGAATCTCTCTCATGAATAGAGTGGAGAGTGGGATAGACGCTCTCAGGACTCAAAACGATATTTTTCCTCAGAGGTTTTTCTATTATCTGATGAATCAAATGTTGATTTGAGGGGTGAGTGCCTCCTTGTACCGATGTTTGAAGGTTTGGAAGCTTGAAGATAATGGAGCGAATCGTGACTGCAGGTTCTAAAGGAATTTTGGCTCCTTCACTTCTCAATAGTCATGACCTCAATCACTGCAGTATGGTTGAGGTTTCAGCTGCGATGTCATGTCTACCCAAAACGTTGTGATCAGAGGCAAGATAACATTGGTTGAAAGTGACTAAAATTTTGATTTATAGCTAACTTGAATTCATCATATAATTTCAGTCACGAAAGAATAATTACTTTATATTTTCAGAATCAGAGCCAATACTTATTCTGAAAAATTATTATCACACATTCGATCGAATAAATGGTAGCTTCGAATAAGTGACTATCATTATCCAATTGCAGAATCATATTCAGAGATGATTCAATTAAAGTGAGGGAATCTCACTTGCACGCTGCCTCTATATATATTTCGAAACTCGATTTGATCACCAGGCAAACAAAAACAGACCTAAAGAAAAACCCTAAGCTCCTTATTTCCTTCGTTTACAATGTCCCTGCCGCAGCCAACCAAGAGGGGCAGACCCTAGTTTGGGTCCTACGGTGGTGTTCAGCAATCCAATAAGTCCAGTTACGGATGGGGCAGTTTCGGTTCAGGCGCAAGCGTCGGCCTGCTGGATAAGAATACTGGCCTCACTGCAACTGTTGACCGCCGTGGCACTCAGCATGCAGGTGATGTGGGACGACGAATGATATGGCCCATGCTGGTTACATGAAGCTACGCAACACACATAACATACAAATAAAATAATAAATAAAAGGCGTTCATGCAGGACATGGATATGTAATCCTGTGTAGCTTCAAATGTGTACTATGTGTTTATGAATCTAGTATACATTTTTATGCTATTTTACTGTATTTCTTATAATTTTAGGATTATGATTCAGTGTTGATTTTTTTTTACTGAGCTCCGAATCAATGATCAAGATTTATTTTGAGTTTTTATTTATTTATTTATCTTACCTAACAATTATTGATTCAGTGTTTAGTAAAAACTCAGTCGAGCACTAAATCCTTATCCATAATTTTAATATTTACAATCACATTTTTCATATGATTAAGTGGGTAATATAGCAATTAAAGAGAAATTAGCTAAGCATAAGCGAATGACCATCATATGATACTTTTTTATCTAACAGTCTATGTTTAGTGTCTATTTTCGTATCGCCAATGTGTGAAATTTGTAGTTGGTCTCCATATTACAAACAAAAATAGAAATTTGTGGTGCCAAAGTTTGCATAGAAGTTTTGATCAATTTGGATCCTTTTCCATCATAAAAAGCTCGAGAGTTATATGTTGTCTCAAGTTTATATTCATCTAGGATAAGTTCATAGCTAATATGGGACATTCTTCTTGTAAGTACCATAATATTTAGTTACTTACACTGCACCACGTGTTAGCAAAGACTATAAAGGCATTCTGGAATTATACAGTAAAACACATAAAAAAAAATCTCAGAAAACAAGAGCTTGTGAGTCACTTAACATCACATGACAAATAAATAAGTTCAAAAGCACTAGATTCAACCAAAAAAAATAAATAATAATAATAAATAAATAAATAGAAAGAGAACGGCTGAGAATTAATCGAAAGATCTAATCTCCCTCCAACTGACAAATAGAGGCCTTGAACTAACAAACAGGAATCCGAACATAAATTCTCAAAAAGGAATAAACACTGATTTGAGTATCGGAGAGTATCGGAGTGTGTTTTAAGGTACTAGACCAACATTTAGAACTTTGAGAACTTGAAAATGGAAGATAGATTTGTAACTTCCGGGTATTGAAGAAAATTTTGCCCCTTTATTGCTCAATAGTCAAGATCTCAATCACCGCAATGTGCTTGAGGCTTGAGTACAGATATTATGCATCTACCCAAAACTTTGTGATCAGAGGCAAGATAACATTTTTGTTACAAGAAATGCTGGTACTATGAATTTTGCGGAAGGATCATTATCCAGCAGCATGGTCAAGAAAGTCAAGAAAGGAATGCTGGTGCCATGAATCTACAGCAGGATGCTTATCCTGCAGCGGGGTCATGAAAAGTAAAAGAAGAAATGCGGTGCCATGAATCTTGCTGCAGGATCATTGGCCTGCAGCAGGATTATAAATGAGTTAAAAGGTGGCGCTAGAGTTGCGTTACTACAGAATCATAGAACCTGCAGTGGGATCATTATTAGTTCCACGGAAAAGCACATGAAACCTGCATCAGAACCATTAGATCTGCGGCAAAGCCATTAGCCTGTGTAACAATTGTTAGATCATGGACCATGTAAAAGACGGTGTAAGAAAGTCCGAATCCAAACTGTAAGATACTAAATGAATATTTGGTCATAAAGTGAATATTTGGTCAGACGCGGCCCAGCTCCAAATGTACAAGAATCTAGAAGACTGATTTAAAGAGCAGGCATAAAGGTATGGTTTCATACATAGATATGGACGATTGAGGAGTTGAATTACAATGTTAACGATAGAAGGCTATAAATATAAGTTTTCTCTCGATACAAAGGGATAAGTTGACTGTAACAGTAAAAATTATAATATTTTCAATAGTGAAAAAATTTAATTTTTGTCCATGGACGTTGGCCAAAAGGCTGAATTATGCTTAAATTTTGTTTTTTCTATTACATCGTTCCACCTATTTATTTTTCTAATTTACCGTGTTGATTGAAGGAGAGACTTTAAACTTTAATTTATGGCTCCAATTTTTAGTTTCAGTCAGGAAAGACTAATAACATTATATATTATTTTTCAGAGACAACTAGGGGTGACAATTTGGTTTAGAATTTATTTATTCAATTTGATTCGATTTGATGCGAATTTAAGTGGTTTTGGGTTTGAAAATTTTGATCACTTTAATAAATAAGTGAATTTGATTTGATTCATCAAATAAATGAATTGAATATGGATTCAAGGACATTTATTTATTTATTTGCTTAGGATTTTTTTGATAAATGAGTGTAAACGAATCAAATACAGTCCATTTATTTAAAATTTATTTAATTAAATTATTTAGTTATCCTTAAATTTATATTAAAAATTTTAAAATTTAAAGGTTAATTTAATAATTATAAATGATAATAAGACAAAATATATAAGTAAAAGCAAAAATTAGGGCACAGTCAGCCTTAATTTTTTTAACCTCATCATTTCCACTCTTTCTCTTCTTTCTTCTCTTGGTCTCCATCCTCCACGGCAATTCTTTTTATTTTATCTGCAATTTTTTTTTTGTTTAGAGAAGTTAGCACCTTCTCACCTAATGGTAAGCTCTTTTTTTTTTTTTTTTTGAACTACGAGTTTATATTTTACCCAGGTAGCTTATCAACTTTGTCAAGCTTTTGCTGGCAAATGGGTCTGTTAAAATGGCATTGCCCACAAAAAAATTAGGAAAATGAATAAGATTTTAGCAAGAAAGTAAGGTCCTTTTAGATTATAAGCCATTTTTTTAATAATGGTATTGGGTAATGAGGTTTATAAAGAAGACATGATCGTGCAAAAGCAAAAATGGTGGAGAGTTTGAGTCGATGATGTTTTGGGATCTTTTTTTTTTTTTAAATTTTTTCTCAACAAGAATTAGTAATTTGGTGTTTGTATGACAGTATATTTTAATTTTAGAATATGGTTGGATTATTTGTATTTTGTAGGATGTTAAATTTGTAGTTTTAATATTTTATTTTACTTAGTTTTTCTCTATTAATTATATTTTGTAAATAAATTTATATTCAATTCGATTCGTTAAAGATTTATTTATTAAAGGACAAATAAATAGTAAATGAATCCAGATTTGATTCGATTCATTTATTAATTCTTCAAAACGAATTAAACGAATCAAATCAAATATTCATTTAACAAACGAATCGGATCGAATCAAATCTTGAGATTTTGATTCATTTAATGAATAAATAAAATTTGAGTCAGTAAAATTTTGACCCAATTCGTATAAGATTTGATTTGAAATCAATTTGTTTATTTGTTTTGCGACACTAATCAAAACTCACTTGACCTGTTTTTTGTAAGAAATTATTATAACATAGTCGATCAGAGGATAGCTTCGAATAAGTGACTATCATTATCCAATAGCAGAATCATATTCAAAGACGACATAATTAAAGTGAGGAAATCCCACTTCCATGTTGCCTATAGATATATATTTACATATATATTTGATCACCACGCAAACAAAAACAGACCTAAAGAAAAGCCCTAGGCTCCTTATTTCCTTTGTTTACAGTAAATGAATGGCCATGCGTCGCGAAGCCAATCCGACGTCAATAGGGTCGGACCCCAGTTTGAGTCGTACGGCGGTGTGCATGGCAGTACGGAGCAGCAAACAAAATAAGTCCAGATACGGATGGAGCAGTTTCCTTTCAGGCGCAAGCTTCAGCCTGGGGAATACGAACACCGGCCCTTCTGCTAGAACTGACTACCATGGCACTCAGCATGCGGGTAATGTGAGTAATGTTTAGCTGGACACTGACAAATACGAATGATGTGGCTCTCGCTGCTTACATGAGGCTACGCAGCACATATAACATATAAATAAAGTAATAAATAAAAGGAGTCCATGCAGGACATGGATATATAATCCTCTGTAGCTTCAAGTGTCAATACGTGTTTATGGATCTAATATATATATATATATATATAACCACAAGGTATTCTGGAAGGGTCCCAACTGTACGAGGCACCTTTAAGTCCGTACCACAACTCAGACTAGAAGTTCCGCTTGAACCAGGAGGCACATGTTCTCCCAATAAACGCGACTTCCCTGTGACTCGAATTGGGGAGCAAACCCAGTCAAGTCACTTAAGGGGACACCATTGCCAGTGGAGCCAACACTTTATTAGTATGGATCTAATATATATGATTGTGTTATTTCTTTGCGCTTCTAATAATTTTAATATTTATAATCACACTTTTCATATGCTTAACTGGGCAAAATAATAATTAAAGTTAGCTAAGCGAAAGCTAATAACCATCATATGCATTTTTTTTTTGTCTGCAAAGCAACTTCTATCTACGGGAAAATTAATTTACAAGTAAGTTTTAACTATTTACCGTAGCATTGAAACAGTTATTGCTTGGTCTACAAACTCGTAAATTCTGGTTGAACATTATATCTACAAATCAAGGGCGGAGATAGCATATTGATTGATTGGAGACTTATTCAACAACAATATAAAAAAAATAATAAAGATATAAATTTGAAAGATTTATAATACTTATGTTTACAATTTTTCTTTACGAGTTTTCATATTTGATACATTGCATTGCAACTTTATTATCAATATTATTAAATAAGTCATTTTCTATGTAAACAATCAAAATAAAAAGATGTTTAGGGATTTTTGATGGGTGCTAAACTAGTGGTGGAACTAGAAAAGATAAATCAATAAAAAATTATTAATGAGTTTGTGGGTCATCTAAAAATTAAATTACTATTAATATTTATGAGCTTGATTTTAGTTTGTAAAGCCCATTTCTTTTGATTTGAATTTAAAAATCTGGAGTGTGAGAATTTAAGTGTAACTATGTATTGCAGGCTGGACTATAAATCAGTGGGGATTTGAGAAAATTTTATTAGAAATTTTAGGTAAACTAAATTAATTATTAAAGAAGCTTTTTTTTCCAATGGGAACTTTTTTTTTATAGAGAAAATATTACTTTCATTCATTCAACTATGAGAATAAATACCAAAATTGGGTTGGTATATTGTGCACCCAAATAACAATATCATTGAGCTCTAATTCTAGCTTTGCAAATGAGTGAGCCACACTATTACACTTTCTTGGAGTATATTGCACTTTCAATTGCTTCAATCTTCTTACCCGCTCCTGGACTAAATTTAAAACTTCTTGTGAATCAGATTCTATAATCACAAGAATTCATCTTGCATGCTCTGCTCTTTCTAATCCAAACTTAGCTGCTTTAGCTTCTGCATCGTCCACTTTATCCAAGAATCTTGTGGTCTTCATAGCTTCTGCTACGAATTTTCCCTTTGAGTTCCTGATGATAATTCCCAATCCAGTTCTTTTCTGATCAATCTTCGCTGTTGCATTTACATTAACCTTGAACCATCTTACTGGTGGAGGTTTCCAATAGTTCTGGACAACATGAAACGACCCGCCCCGCACCCCCAGGGCGAGTCTATCTAATCCCGTAAAATCGAATCGAATAATATAATACTATCTAAGGATTCAACCGAAAATTCGGCAGAACCTCCCCTATCAATACAACATTTCCGAAATTACAATTTACAAAACAACACTCCCAATAATATCCCAATAATCATCCAAACTTCAAATCCAACTTCTCCAGTCATCATCTCAAATATCGCACAAAGCACTTCAATATAACACAAATACAATGGTTATCCTTAAATACAAAACATAACCATAAATATAAATCATAATATTCAAAATAACAAGATACTAAATCTACGGCTTCTAGCACCATCACGTGGTCACAATTACAAATCTAACTACCGATGCTGGGTTGACTGATGTACCTGCAAATCTCCTGTGGGGGGAAAAATAAAATATAATAAAACGTGGTGAGTATAAAACTCAGTGAGTGGATACTGGTTTCTGAAAAAATAAATGTATTTAAAAGAATTACTCTTTCTCAAATCAATTCCATCAAAATATCATTCTATTAGTCTCAAACTTTCACATTCTCTTTCAAACTACTTACTTGAGCTACCTTCATTCGATTACCGCTTAGTAGGACACTCTCTTAACTTTCTTAACTTTCTCTTTGGGCTTCTCGCAAAGCATCCTTCGCCCACTTATCTCATAACTATATAAACATCTGGAGAGTCCTCCACTAAGCCAGTAACGAATTCAAGCATCCAAGCTAAAACTATAAAACAATCTTTCTTTCTTTTCAAATCTCATTTGCTAAAATCAACTTTCTCATTTTTCAGGAAACATGGAAAACATAATGCATTTTCGTGCTCATGCCAATGAAATATTCATATGTATGCCCATGTCAATAAACACATATATATCAACATATCATATCAAAACATCACATAAACACATGGGCATAACAGAGAAATCAATATTCGTACATATCTCAACATATATAAGTTAAATCAGTCACTGACATACTATATTACATAAATTTGCGTAAAGTCGATGGAAGCATAATACTTGTCATATCAAAAGTTATCACCAAACAAGTACTTAGGAAAATGATCTCATCATATCCGGACCTCAACAGACAGGCAATGACGTGCTATCTGGGTATCGCCATGCCCCGGAGCTACACGGATAGATAAGAAAAATCTCATATCTCATCATATCCGGACCTCAACAGACAGGCAATGACGTACTATCTGGGTATCGTCACGCCCCGGAGCTACACGGATAGATAGAATAAATCTCATTATATCCGGACCTCAACAGACAGGCAATGACGTACTATCTGGGTATCGTCACGCCCCGGAGCTACACGGATAGACAGGGCAAATCTCATATCTCATAACTTATATATCTCTTTATCGGTATCTCTGTAACTTTCATACTGCATGCATAAGCCCCCAAAAGGCAAAAGCACCCAAACACACGGCCCAAAGCCTCTATGTGTGCTCGGACGGCCTCAAAGGCCTCTATCTCATCTCATATGTCTCTGTATTTATCTCATATTATCTGAGGGGAGGGTACTGTTTAATAATTTCTCAAATAACATTTAACGCACGTGTACATGAACAGATAATCTCATCTGAAATCTCATTTCCTTTTTCCTCAACATATTCTAATATCATGCTTTTACTTAAATGCAACAATAAAATCATATTCAAACTCATTTTAATAACAATAAATCGCAACACATGGATAAATTTCAATTTCTAGAAAATCATTAAATTAAAGTATTAAATACTTATCTTTCAAACAATCTACACTGTATCATAAAATCGGCATATACTTATAAAATCAGTTTTGTATATTCCACTCACCGTGACAATGTCCAAACTCGGTATCAACCACGTCCGCGGGTTGATTCTCGTTCGCGGATCCTCCTAATCAAGGAAACAATAATCATTCTCCGTGAATTGAAATACAACTATTCTTATACAATACTTCTCGAAACGAATAGCTATCAATAATAATTATTCTCGCATGTATAAAATTACCAAAATACCCCTACATGCCAAAATTACCAAAATGCCCTCAACATTATGATTTTACCAAAATATCCGTAGAATCTTCAATTACCAAAGTATTCTCAATTCAGATCACGGAAATAATCACAATGTCTGAAATTATGAAATTACTCTCGGAGCGTAAAATTACCAAAATATCCTTAACAACTTAAATTACCGATTTATCCTCAAAATCACCAATTACCTTACTGCCCTAACCTTAAATTACCAAATTACCCACTGATTTCACAAAGTACAAAATCACCCCCAAAGTTTTATGAAATTACCGAATTGCCCCTGCCGGTCAACGGTGACCGGACTTCAGTCAACGGCGACGGAGAGCTTAGGTCTGCTAGTTCCGGCCACGCTGAGTCCAATGGTGGCGGCGGTGACCTCCCACGCGCGGCGACGGCGGCGGATCGAGCTCCCAAAGCCGCGAGTTTTCCAAGAGCAAATCGGCGGCAATCCGGCCGATTCAGGTGACGGGGTCGGTCGGAAAATGATGCTGGGGAGCTGAGGAACAAGATTCAAGTGGTGGCGTGCCACAAATCCGGCGAAATCGACGGCGACGAAAACGGGTTTAGGCCGCGGGTTTCGGGCTTCAACCGGCGGCCTTCCAGGCAGTTTCCAGCGACGAGGATGGCAGGGATACGTTGCTCGTCTCTCAAGCTTCAAAACGGTACTAAGCACGGCCGGTGAGGTGGCCGGAATCGGGAGAAACGACCGGGTCAACGTCGCGGGTCCGGGTCGGGTTCGGGTCAAAACCGGGTCAAAACATCTCTCTCTCTTCTGCCTGTCTCTCTCTCTCTCTTCCAATAATACCCCCTGCCCCAAAATAAATATGGAACCCGGCTCTTCTTTATATATGGGGGGTCAACGGGTCAAAACCCGGGTGTGGGGTGTTACACAACATTACTTTGTTTTGAAATTTCTTGCATTTGCGGCATTTAGATCTTCTATAGGCCTGCACAACCCCTTCTGTTAAAGCAACTGATGATTGGGAATCTTCTCTTTTGTTTTTAAAAATGAGAAGATTCCTTGAATGCCAAATGCTCCAAAACAATGCAACCATTAGTTCCATTTCAGCCTTGTTCCTTTTTTCCTGTCATGGCTTGATGTAAGCTAAAAACATCTCTGAACTTGCTAAGGCTGACGTCCTCTTTGAAACATGTCAGCTGCCATATTCTTTTAGAGGCTTTACATTCAAAGAGAGTATGAAAAGTAGTCTCCTCTATCTTGGTACATCTTTAACACCAGGGGAACTGTACAATTTTCCTCTTCCATATTCTCTGCTATTGGCAACAAATTGTTATTGCCCTCCACATTAAGATCTTGACTTTTTCTGGAATTTGAAGGTACCAGATAGAATTCCAAGAGTTTTGCTTCTCATCTGAACAAGGCTTGTCTGGGAATTTCATCTTTAAAGCCAATTGGTATCCACTCTTCACTGAGCATTCACCTCTTTTGTTGTAATGCCACAACACCTAATCCAGCTTTGGCTGCTTTGGGAGAGGGATTTTTTGTAATTTTTTTTGCATTATCCCTATAAAAAAATGCTGCTGAATCATCTCTTCTTTCTATTCATGGTTATGACTTATTAGCTCCGAAACAGTTGTCTCTACATGTAGGTTAGAAGGGGATATTAGCTTAAGTGTGTCAGGTCTTGGAATCCATTTACTATGATACATTAGCACCTGCTCACCATTGCCAATTCTCCATCGCAAACCCTTCTCGACAACTTCTCTTCCCTAAAGAATGCTCCTCCATATGAATGAAAGGTAAGAGCCTATTTTTGCTATTATTACTCTAGCTACCAGGGAATCAGACTCTTGAATAAACCTCCAGCCTTGCTTTCCTACTAGAGCTTGATTAAAGCTCGACAAATCTCAAAATCCTAGTCCACCTCTACTCTAAGCCTGACACATCCTCTCCCACTTTGACTAATGAATTGGCTTATGATCTTCGTTGTTTCCCCACCAAAATTGAGCGATAGCTTTTTGCATAACTTCACAAAACCCTAATGAGAGCTTGAACACACTCATAGCATAAGCCGACACTGCTTAGGCAGTTGTCTTTATCAAGATTTCCTTCCCATTATATAAAAAAAACTTTGCTTGCTAACTGGATATCTTGCTATGGATTCTAAGCTTGATATCATTTAAAAAGTTGATCTTGTATCTACCAACTATAGAGGGCAGTCCAAGATATTTCTCATGTTTAGAGACAACTTGCAGCTAGATATTCTTTATTGAAGTAATCAGTTCATGTTTTGTGTTTTGACTAAAGAACATGGATAACTTTTCATTATTAAATACTTGGCCTGATGTAGCAGTATAACAATTAAAAAAAATTTCAAACACGAGCAATCTTTTTTTGTGGCTCTTGTGAAGATCAAGTTGTCATCTGTAAACAAAAGATGAGTAATAGACAGCTCCTTGTAGAATTTACTTTTATGATTCTACTTGTCTAAAGAGGTTAGTAAAAAGCTTTGCACAAATAAGAAACAAATATGGAAATAGAGGACATCTTTGCCTTGGCCCTCTTTGAGACTTAATCAAGCCCTTAGCTAATTCATTTATTAGTACATAGAAGGATGGTGTAGTTATACACCTCATAATCAACTCAATAAATTTTAATGAGAACCCCATTTTCTCTAATGTACATTTAAAAAAATTCCATTTCACCATATCATATCCTTTGCTAATATCCAATTTCAAGGCTACTAACCTTTGCTTTTTCTCTTAACTAAGCCTTATTTTATGGAGACATTTATAACCGACAATTATATTATCGATTATGAGTCTATTAGGAATAAAGACATTTTGGTTTGGGGAAATAACTTGATTCAAAAATAATTTCAACCTATTTACAATAGTTTTTGCAATAATTTTATAGATCACATTACATAGGCTAATTGGTCCATAATCCACCACTTTACTAGGCATATCAACCTTCGGAATTAGAGCAATATATATGTGGTTCAAGGGAGTGATATTACCTTCATCATTGAGAACACGCAAGCAAGTAGCGATGACTCTTTGGCTCATATGCTTCAATGCTTTTGGAATAAAGTTACTGCCAGGTCATCTGGGCTGGGAGCTTTTATTAGGTGCATTTGATTCAGAGCTTCTGTGACATCTGCTTCTGTGTAAGGGTGATCAAACTGTGCAGTAATCTCATATTAGATTTTACAGGACATGTCTTTATGGTTTGACTTTGTACGGTGTTGATTTGGATTAATAGAGGCAAATAGATTATCAAAATATTCACAGAAGATCTTCTCAATTTCATTAGCTTCTTCTATCTATTGATTATTGTCATCAATAATTCCTCTTATCTTGTTTTTTCTCTTTCTCGAAGTAGCCTTAGAGTGGAAAAACTTTGTATTTTGGTCTCACTCCCGTAACCAAACAACCCTTGACTTGTGCCTCCAATAGATTTCTTCATCAGTAAGCAAGTTATCAATTTGTCTCTCTATTGATTGAATTTTAATGCCATTGACATATTGATTATTGCTCTTTCTATGAGCCTTTAACTCCTCTAACAACTTCTGCAATTTTTCCTCTCTGCCTTGAATTCCTCCTTGCTCCACAATTGTAGTTTTGCCAGAGAGTCTTTAGCTACCTTTTTAAACCGAGTAACATGCTTCACAATTCCAATTGCTCTTCACTTTCCACTCATGTTGGACAATCTCTTGACATTTCTCGTAGGGGGTCCACATTTCTTCGTAATAGACCCTTGAGAAAGTTCTTTTGATGTACCCTTTATTTATGCCTCTTTCTTCTACCATCATCAGAACTGGATTGTGATTAAATGTCCATGTCTCGAGATGTTCTGCCATTGTTTCATGAAACATACTTCCCTACTCTTTGCAGCAAAGAAATTGATCTAAGATTTCCTCTACCAATTGGGAACCAAACCTCCTGTTAGATCATGTAAATGGGTAGCCTTTACAGTCTAAATCTTTCAATCCAAAAAAATTGACAACTTCTTGAATTTATTTATGCTAGACACACTCCTTTCATTCTTTCTCGTCTTCTCATTTAGCTGTAAAATCTCATTAAAGTCTCCAAAACAGAGCCATGGTAAAGAAAACAGCCCAACTAATCTTCTCAACAAGGTTCATGTATGTTGTTTTTGGTCTGTTTCCGAGTGTCCACACAAGCTACCATTTCCAGCATAAACCACACAAGCTACCATTTCCAGCATGAACTACTATATCCTGCATTTTCCTAATCTTCATCTTAGTTTCACACAATAACATGATCTCAGGGCTATGTATTTGGAATCACAGAATGCTCAATCATTCCCCAGACCCCTAACGTTCCAACTTAACACTCACATGGTTGTCGGCAAGGCTGACGACCAGCTCTAGCCATTAATCCTTCCATTATTGTTGTTGTTGTCATCTCCACGTCTCCATCTTGTTGAATTTCCCTCCAAATTTTGCTCTTTGCTGTTGGAGAGTAAATATTCATTTGACGTGGGCTACACATTCTCCTTTTTTTTCATTTGGATTTCCCCAACAATTGTCTTCCTTGGGCCTTTTTAAGCTCTTTGGCCTATTGTCTAGTACCATTCTTTTCTAAATGGTTCTTGTTTTAAGCTTCCATATCTGTTTTTTTATTTTAGTGTGTGTGCCATCCAACCCCTTATTTTCCCCATATGTTGTTTCAAAGTGGGCTTTTGGGATATCTTCACTTTTATTTCATTCACTGTCATTTTTCTTTTGTTAAAATTCTATCTCTCATTCCCTCTCATTTGTGCTGTTGTTTCCCACCTCAATTATTTGTTCTTGAGGTGTTGTGTCACTTCCAATTGGTTGCATCAACTTTTAATAGAGTTTTCCGTACCATTTTAGTTTTCCCGCCACTTTCATCCTTGACCCACCTGTATTCAAATTAGCTTGAATTCAAGTTAACCCATCTTCATTTTCCAGGTCATTGTTATTGTCTTTTGATTGGCTCTGCATCAAATCTGGATTGGCATTAACTGTCATTTGGATTGAATCATCAATGCCATGTTTATCAGCTTCCTTTTTCCACTGTTCTCTTCCTCTATTCAATCTCATTTTTTCCGCCATTGTGATCTCCTTCAACCATGGCCCACAAGCCATTTTTTTCTAACTTGGTTTCTGTATTTAGTACATTCCTCTATTGATGACCGATACAGCCACAAATAAAGCAGAAATCTGGTAACCTTTCATACAACACTGGCATGAGAATGACTTTCTTTTTGGCATTTCCTTTGTTTCCATTTTGTGTCTCTATATCTTCTCCTTCTACGTTCTTATTCTTTGTATCTTCCCCTTCAGCATTCTTTTCTTCTCTAGCATCCTCATATTTTTATTCTAACACCTTTATCAGTGGTTTAGTCACATCAATCAAGATTCTAAGCCTGATAAATTTGCCAAAACATTCTCCAGCAGCATTAGTTCCCACTTCGTCCACCTTCTCAATTTCTTCACCAATCTCTTTTATTGTTTCATCATTCATACACATGATAGGGACATTGTGTATTTGGACCCAAAAAGATGCATGAGTAATGACTTGTTTGGTTACCTCGCCAATGCCACTTGGTTCAACTAGGACTATAAGCGCTCTATCGAAGTGCCACAACCCCCTGCTAAAATATTCTTTTTATCAACATTAATTCCAAATTTGAAGATGAAGATGTTGTCGCCCATTTCTTTAATCTGAACTTCTCTTAAATTTTCCACACCTATTGCAATGTTGCCTTCAACCCCACAATTTTCACCTCTTTATTCAACAGAACCTTCCTTACTAAACATCCATCTGCCATCTTCATTTTGCTTTTAAGAGATATTCTTCCTCTTTTTTCTCCACTCAATGATATTTCCTGGAACTTCTGAATCAGCTCTTCAGTATCCATTTAAAACAAATTTGCTCTTATGCTATCGTAACTAAATATGAAACCAAGCTAAAAAACGGCTTGGTAGAAACAACAAAAAAAATCTAAAGAGCACCCAACTTATGTAGGTGATAACACTAGCCCCCAAAAGGCTCACTTTTCAACTCCTATTTTGTTTCTCAAGAGGAGAAATGAATGGAGACTTTTGTTTTGTTGGTTGTTTCCGAACTGAAGTAAATTTCCAATGGGGACTACTAGTCATATAGTCAATTCGCCCATCTATAATCATACAATCTACAATCTACGACAGTAACTAAGAACCTAATCAAAGGGTTTGTCCAATCAACGATTTGAAATTCTAACACCATCAAATTAGTGCTGCCAAACTCATATACGTATGCGCGCGCACACACGATTATACCATTTGAATATATATAATGGATTTCCTTTAAACATAATAAGTGACCCTCTCTTTGAAATCAATTTTGGCAGAATCTTATGTTATCAAATACTTTTATACAATTAAATACATTAAAATTTATGACGAAGATCATTCCTCTAGCATTTGTCAACTATAAAATTTTCATCTTCATCAAATTATAGAAGAATTAAGTTAATTTCCTGGAAAGAAATATTGAACCTTTGGAAAGATACATCGTCTGCCAGTAGACATTGAAATTAATTCATATCGATTCTCATCTCCATCATCGGCAGTGAACTTTTCATCTTGATCAAATTATTCTTTAGTTCTAGCACTACTGGACATTATTTATATCTAACTTTCCATGCTTAATGTCTATTTTTGTATCGCCAATGTATCAAATTTGTAGTGGATTTCCACGAATGAGATCATGATCAATGCTAATAGCATCTACGCAAATATAATATTTCTCTTAAAAGATAAAATTCATAGATGTATCTTTCCCTGCAAACTTGACATCCTCAAAGAATTGGGCATTTCCCAACTTGAAAATCGACTTATTCGTGGGATCATAAAACTTGTACCCCTAGATCTTTCAAAGTGTCCAATAAAATAGCAGCTCATCATCCTTCAATTCAGATTCTTTTCATTAAGCCTATATGGACTTACCTCAGCTAGACATCCCCAAACATATAAGGGCTTTAAACTAGGGTTTTCGCCCATCCAAAGTTTGTAATGGGCTTTGATAATCGCTTTAATTGGAACTCTGTTGAGGATATATAATGCAATTTTAAGCGCTTCTCATAAAGTGATTATAGCAAAGTAGAATGACAAATACTACTCCTTACCAAGCCCTCAAGCATCATGTTTTGTCTTGCAATAACACTATTCATAGTAGACGAACCTGACGTAGTGTACTGTGGGATGATTAAGAACTTAGCAAATGGTCATGAAGTTTGTTCACCTAAACTATCACATCCGCTGTAGTATTCACTATTATGGTTAGATCTGTGCTTTTGATTCTTTTGTTGAGTTGGTTTTCAATTTCAACCTTAAAAGTTTTGAACACATCCAACCATTGCGGCTTTTCATGAAAGAAATATCGATAGTCATATCTAGAAAAATTATTTATGAACTTATAAAATATTGTTGACCATTCAAAGAAGCCATAAGAAATGGCCCACAATTATCTGTATGTACAAGTTATAAGACTTTTAAATTTCTGTTGGCTTAAAATCTCCATTTATTAGTTTGTTTCCTATTTATACACTTAACACAAACATCAAAATATGTAAATTCTAAGTGGTTGAGAGTTTTGACTGATACAATTCTCTCTGTTATCTATATGAAAATATGACATGATCTCTTGTGCCATAATGCAATTAAATTATTTTTGGTTAATTTTTTCTTTAAATCCTATGCACTATGTTGGAGAGATTCATTAAATGAAGCAATTGTATAGATCAGATAAAGTTTATCATGACCTGACAAAAAACCGAAACTAACTAATTTTGAATCTGAAACAACTTAAATTTTCATTTCTAAATGAATAAGAAAAACCTTATTTGTTCAAAGCAGAAATGGAAATCAAATTATGTTTAAAAAGTGGAGCAATAAATGTTTCATTGGGATCCATCCAGTATTTAATAATAATATAAAATTTCTTATTGCTTCAATTTTAATTGTTTTGCCATTACCCATATAGAACTATACCATCACTAGACTTTCAACAATTCAAACAACCATGCATAGATATACTAAGTGAGTTATTGCACCAAAATCTATCTACCACATATATCTAGGTACTGAAGTTAAATTAACCTCAGAACAAATTAAATTAAGAAGCATACCCTTCTTAGCATGCCACACATGATAGTTAGTGCAATGCTTCTTTTTATGCGGCTTAGCTCCACAAAAAAACAACTAGCACTTTCTAGATTATCCAACATCTTCTTTTTTTCAAGGTGCTATATCTATAGTTTCTTTATTCTTCTTTCTTTTCTTGCCTTTGTCCTTGCCATTAGACGTAGAGGCTGGGTGAGCACTTTTTACTATATCTTTCTTCAACCTATCCTCTTCCTAATCGCAGTATGATATGAGCTCATTCAAAGACTAAATCTCTTCTTGACAATTTTATATCACCTTGAACTGGTTGAACTATGTTGGTAAAGATATCGAGACCAAATGCGTTAGCAATTCCTTAGAGATTTCAAGCTTAAATGCTCTCAGCTTAAAAGCAAGATGAGACATCCCCATGATGTACTCCTTGATATTGACTTTGGTTATATAACTCATTGAAAATAAACTTGTTAATAGCATATTAGTTTCTGCTTTTTTATTCTTAACAAATATTTTGCAAGTATCCGCAATGTATTCCTCAATCCTATTTATCTTTTCTAACATTGAGTCCCTAAATGCTTCCTCAATGGCCTTCTTCAAGATCATCATACACATGATTTGTTTCTCCCACCTTTTGAAATCCTTCTAAGTATTGTCATCCATGAAAGGTAGAGGAGATCAGCCCTTAATGCAAGGTTGAGATTCATAACTTCTTGCCATGACATAAAATTAAAATAATTTAGAATAGGAATAGAATTGATATTAACAATAATATTAACATGAGTCATAACAGAACAGAGAATAACAAACAAACAAAACAAGTTCATATAATTCTCAAAACAAAACTAAATTCAAGGAAAGATAAACCCATTTTAAAATACCAGACACTCTACCAATATTTCATCTTTGGACAAAATATTAACTTATAAGTGGTATCCTGATATAATAATTAAAAACTAATAATAAAAGCATGTCAAATAATAAATCTTCCTTTGCGTCAATTTATTATTCACATGTCAAATCAAATAATCATCACGTGTTTATTACTATAGGCACACATGTAATTCTGTCAAATATGAGCCTTTCTTTGGGCGGATTGATATTCGCATAACTTATATACACAATCATATATATTTCAAAACAAATCAATTTCTATAAGAAATGTCGCGTTGGTGACATGTTGCTTCAAGTATTTCATCTTATATATATATATATATATATACCAATATTGTGCCAAAATTATCTAAAAAAAATTGGGTTAAAGTCAACAGTCAACAATCAATTGTTGACTGGTCGACCCAACCCGAATCCTGAACCAACTTCAAAACTTCAATAAGGGTAGGGTTGGTCCAGGTCAAGTTAACTCGATTCAGATCCTGAACCAACCCTAACTCTAATTTTTTTGCCCTTTTCTTCATGCGGCAACCAGGACCGCCACTTCTCCCAATCACCGTGGCCAAATGGCTGCAGTTTCCCGTGGGGCCATACCTTGCCCTCAATCTTTTTTTTTTTCTTATATATATAATTCTTCCTGATGGCTACCACTTTTCCACTAGCTTGCTTGCAGATGCCCAAGAGCCGCAACCGCTCAACGCCCACAACTTGTACAACCTCCTAATATGATGGCCATGGTTGTCGCTTTGCTGGCTTGCCGCCGTTTTGTTTGCTGCCAGCCACAACTTTATGAAACTGGATTTGCATGTTTCCAAAATCCCTGAATCTTAATTCTGAATTTCAGAATTTTTGAAAAACCAAATCTATTTAATTCTATAAGACAAGCATCAATTTGTTCTCAAATTCAATAATACCAGAATTATTAAATTCACTAACATCAAAACTTTAATTATTAATAGAAAAAAAGAATTCGATTCTCAATTATTCAACATAAAGAGGCTTTGATACTATTTGTTAGAGCAATAAATTTTTGGTGAAAATCATTACCTAAATTATAGGAACATTCATGTTGTATTACTGAAAATCAATAATTAAATATATATGAAAGCGTATTTAAATCCTTAATATTGAATTATTCTCTAAAACCGCGTGGTTAGACTTCCAGATCAACACATTTTTCTAGAGAATCTTTTAATTTTCTCTATGTATGCACTTTCTCGGATGATAAGATATTAGAAAGGAATAAAATAATATGTGTGATATGAAGATCATAACTATTTATATAATAACTTTTTCTCTTATCTTTATATGTTGCTATTTTAATCCATCATATAAATAGAAATTACATTTAGGTCTCTATACATTTAAGGTTCACATCTTATTAGATATATTAAAGATCAAATTACCGAAAAACTTAATAAATAAAGTTTAATTAAGCTTAACTTTATATGACAATTCACAACACATAATTATTCATATATAAACCCAATATTGAATTAAGGATACAATGACATTGGATTAAAGATCCAACAGTAAATTGATGTTTTCACACTTTTAGGGATAAATTAAAGAGTATCATTGTAAGTACTTTAATGTTTTCCTACTTGTAATGCTACTAGATATCAATCCTTTTTTTCATAAGTAATCACATACATGCATAAAAGGTCTTATTCCTTCAGGCATTAGGAGTTTGAGGAATCTTATTGATTTGGAATTATCTATTAATCCCTTCAATTACGGTAGTTTAACCGAGTTGAAATGTATGAACCTTTCTTACAATATGATAAATGGTTATTGTATGAAATCAATGATTCAAAATTTGAGTAATAATTTTTCCTATATATATTACATGATAAAATTCATAATATAATACATAAATATAAATGTAATAAAAAATAATTGACATGACCACCCGAATTCCATTATGGGATTAGGAGAGAATCTTTCAATACTAAGATCAATTATCCTTTTCGGGGAAAAAAACAATAGAACAATAGAAAGGTTCATATAGCGATGATGAGCACAAATCTAAGCCGTCCACGCTTCAGATAAATGCGGTTATGATTCAAGTGAGAACAAAAGAAACAAACCCATAGAATTCCAGGGCACACCTATGCTACCACAGTGCTGCATCCAATGGCTGGTACCAGCAATAGTATAGTACCACTGTAATACCATAGGTGGACCCGGAATTCCAACCCTTTGCCAAAGTGACATTTGAAATTCGAAAAAAGAACAAAATATATATATATATATTTATATATATGTTGGGTCGTAACCGAGTTAAAATGTTGGCTCCCTTTTAAAACAAAATCCTTAACAAGCGCTCTTCAACGGTCTAATTTTCCCACTAACTTCTTCTTCTCCATAAAATTCAAACCCTAAAAATAAACCCCAAAATTCATTTTCCGAAAATTTAGAAAAACAACAAATTCTCTCAGAAAATCCACAAAATCTCACTTCCGTTCCTGCAAAGGCCAAGCAAGGAGGCATTTCTTCTTGTTAGGTCCATTTAATGTCGGATTATAAGATTTTGAGTTGGTGTATTTCTTTCACGATTTCAAATTAAAAAAATATTTTTTTTTAATTTCTCTCTTGCAATTTGATTTTGATGAACTGAGTCTGTTATGTTATATAAATACATTTCGTTATGTTAATGTATGAGTTATAATTTATTTTTGTACCCAATTAAATATAACATTTTACGATTGAAACACAACGAAGAAAAAGAACCTAAATTTATATAAATTTCTTGAGAATTTTTTTATTTTTCTAGAATATTTGAGGTGAAATTCTACAATTTTGCATTTCTGTTATGACAGGCCCGAGCGGTTCATCATGTCTAATCATAACGATCCGTTTCTGCGAGTGGAGACGACTAGTGGATCACTTATAGAACAACTTCAGGTTCCTTATTCGTAAGCTCTTGAGATAAAAAATTTATTTGATCCCATGTACTTGTAGTTTTGTTATTTGTATGTAGCTAAGGAAACTATCTACGATTTGTGCTAGATTATATGGGATGAAGTTGGGGAGACGGACACAGATAAGGATAAAATGCTGCTTGAGCTTGAACAAGAGTGTCTTCAAGTGTACAGAAGGAAGGTGGATGAGGCCAAATGCTGTCGAGCACATCTGAGGCAGACAATTGCTGACTATGAAGCTGAGCTTGCTGCTATATGTTCTGCAATGGCTGAGCCACCAGTGCATAATAGGCAGGTTAGAAATATCATCTGGATTTGTATAATATTTGGAAATGCATTGAATGAATTATAAACAAAATGGGCCAATGGTCAAATGTACATTAATTATGAAAACCATTTATAGGAGGTCGTGAAGCATTTTAAGAGAGATATTAGTAGTGAAGAAGTTGTTAGCTGGATACATGCATGCATGCGTGCATACATACATATATATATAGTCGTTATCTAGTGTGGGTTTCTTTACTTTAATAAAGAGCAGGAACCCTCATTGGAACATTTCTTTTGTGTGTGCGCGTGTGTGTGTGCGCGTGTGTGTGCGTACACACACACAAGTGATACACTATGTCTATAGTCATTCAACGTTTGTAAAACTAGATCAGATTAACTTGCAAAGCTGATTGAAAGAAGAAGTTAGGAAGGAGGGTTTGATTTCATTTGAAGTTGTTATTGCCTGGACATGCGAATAAAATTTTTGAAAATTTTTCACTATTTAATTTTCTAAAATAATTTTTTGTGAAGTTTAGTGCATTATCTCCTTCAGACAATTTGCTTAGCCTGTACTTTCAGTCTGATCAAACTGCAGGAAATTTGAAGGAAGAGCTCAGGAACATTCTCCCTCAACTGGAGGAAATGAGGAAAAGAAAATCTGACAGAAAAGAGCAATTTGTACAAGTGTTAGAGCAAATACAAATGATCAAAAATGAAATCTACAGATCAACGATATATATGTCTTCTAAAACAGTTGTGGATGAAACAGATTTGTCATTGAGAAAGCTTGAAGAATTTCACAGAGAACTCCATGAACTTCAGAAAGAGAAGGTCTGGATCAGTTACTTCTCTTTTATTTATGTTCAATTGTCATTGGACTTCGAAATATTATCTACATCTTTTAACTTCTGATATTGTTTGTGCGGTATGCAGAGTGATAGGATGAAGCAGGTTCAGGACCACCTAAACACTTTGAATTCTCTTTGCTCAGTACTTGGAATAGATTTCAAGCTTACAGTTAGTCAGATTCATCCTATTTTTGGCAATTCTGAAGGATCAAGGAGTATAAGTGATGATACAATTGAACAGCTGACTATTGCAATACAAAAACTACGAGAGGTTAAGATACAAAGAATGCAAAAGGTAAACAACTGTTTTAGTTATTTATCCATTAGATGATTTTAATTTTATTCTGTTGAATCATTCAAAACTCTCTTCTTTCTCTTTGACCATTGTTATTACCCTTTGTGCCACGGCAGCTCCAAGACCTTGCAACGACCATGTTGGAGCTATGGAATTTGATGGATACTCCTATTGAAGAGCAGCAAATGTTTCAGAATGTGACCTGCAACATTGCTGCTTCAGAACGTGAAATAACTGAGCGCAACACTCTCTCTGTGGACTTCATTGATCATGTCAGTTATTAATTAGCATGTGTTACCTTGAGTGTCTTCCAGACCTCTTGGGCTGTATGTTTTTATAAGTCGGCGTGGGATTTTGCTTTGGGTGTGAGATAGCGAGGTAATTATATTTTGCAGGTAGAGGCGGAAGTGACTCGGTTGGAAGAGTTAAAGTCAAGCAAAATGAAGGAGCTTGTTCTGAAGAAGCAGTCAGAACTAGAGGAGATTTGCAGAAAAAATCATATGGTTCCAGAAAATGATAGTTCAATGGAATACACTCTTGAAGCCATTGAATCTGGTTTGAGCTAGCTGATATATCATTGCATCATTGATTACTTTTGTCTTAAAGTTTTACTGAACATTTTAGAATTTCTAATGATGCAGGAACCACAGATCCAGCTAATGTACTTGAACAGATTGAACTTCAAATAGCTAAGGCTAAAGAAGAAGCTTTTAGCAGGAAAGACATACTTGACAAGATTGACAAGTGGTTGGCAGCACGTGAAGAGGAATCTTGGCTTGAAGATTATAATAGGGTTGGCCGTTACACCATCTCTAATTCTTTGATATTTTATTGTGTGATATCTCCATCACTTTACTTAAGTATGAACTGACGTGGTTATAAAGGATGAAAACCGATACAATGCTGGAAGAGGTTCCCATCTTATACTCAAGCGTGCAGAGAAAGCTCGCTCACTGGTTAATAAACTTCCAGGTACCCTCAGCTTCATCTATGTTGACAAGCACTATCTGGTACAAGCTTTAGTTAGAGATTTTTATATGATGGACCAATTAGGTTATATCATTAGAGGTCACACCACATGCTTTTGTTTATCAGAGTTCCATTTATTGATCAACTCTTATATTCACTGTTTTAAGTAGCATCATTGAACAACTCTCTTATTTTCTACTGAGGACTGAAACAATTTCTTTTCAACTTCTCTTACAAAATTTTAGTTTATTTTTTTGCTCCCCTCTATATAAGGCTCTTTTCCAACCTGTCTTTATATTTTGGCAGTAGAAAAAAAAATTGTACCATATATATATATATATATATAGTTTAATGAATATTGTACCATATTGGCCCAGGGATGGTGGAGACATTGGCTTCAAAAACCATTGCCTGGGAAACTGAAAGAGGTGTTGAGTTCTTATATGATGGTGTAAGCACCTTTCTCTTGTCTAAAGGTCAGAGTCATTTCTGGTTCTTACTTTTCTCTGAACTCTTTCCTTTTACTTGTCACTCATCAGGTTCGTCTACATTCTATGCTTGATGAGTACACTATTTTACGGCAAGAGAAGGAGCAAGAACGCCGTAGGCAGCGAGTATGAACATACCATTTTACTCATCCCCTGCACACTGTAGAAGAACTTATATTGCTCCCTTTCATCTAGTGCTGTTGTTGTTGATATTCTGCAATTTATGATATTGTGCAAATTATGATCTACATACTTGTCTCCTTTAGGACCAGAAGAAACTTAAGGAACAACTCATAGCAGAGCAGGAAGCACTTTATGGATCAAAACCAAGCCCTTTGAAGGCCCAGAGTGTGAAGAAAGTCCCCAGGGTTTCATCCGGAGGTGCAAATAATAGAAGACTTCCTGTTGGAGGAACCATGCTTCAGACTCCTAAGCCTGATTCACTTGGCTCCATAAAAGCCACTCCTCATTCACGTCCTATCAAGAAAATTGATCAAACACTCCAATATGACCCTTCAAATCTCCATCTGGATGATGGTTGTGCAACTGAATCAGCTGGTAATTTCTTTGAAACCACTTTGAAAATCTTTTAAAGATTACATGAACTTTCACTGTAGCTCATTAGAAAATTTTTTATTTTTGTTTATTTTCTTTGAAAGAAGCGTCATATCATTTCAATGCTCAGTGTTAATAATAGCTTATTCATTTTCCTGTTCTCTGAATAACATTATTTTACTACCTTTTTCTACATTTTCACAGGCAGGAGAGGTTTGGACATTCCTGGTGAGCCTGAAAAGAAACAGTCCTCACATGCTAGTGAACAAGATTCACCAATGAAGCGCAGACCATTTTCGGCCATCAATTCCACCACATCATCAAATGATGTGAATCCAAATGGTGAGACAGTACAGAAACCAGATCCACCTTTTGATTTATCATTCACTACTCCCTCGAACACAAATTCTTTTATTGATGACGAGAACACGACTCCCAAGTCAATGCCAATTCCTGTGCCCCCAACACCACCAACAATTTCAGTGCCAATGCAGACAACTACGACGACTCCTGCACCTGCAGATGCTCCGATGCCCTTCAATGTTTATCAAGTTGTGGAAACAGCAGAAGGGATTGATGAGTACTCATTTGAGGAAAGAAGAGCTGGTTTTGTGCTACCAGAAATACATAGCAAGCCATCGATACAAGTCTAATATTAAATCAAATTCTTGTTTCTTTTGAAACCGGAATAAGTCAATTGTAATTGCCTTTTTTCTGGTTTGTGTATATAGTCTATGAGAGTTTGCATACTGTTTAACTTGAGCCGTGGCTTTTGAACGTGCATAAGAAATCAGAAGATTTTTCCACTTTCTGATATCTGCTTGGAGTTTCCGTTTAAGTGTACATCTCATATTTGAGACGCCCTAAATGGCTTATTTAGAATTTTCAGATTTGTCTTCAATACTGCTTATTTTTGACAAGATCTTCTAATCCTATGTGAGACCAATCTTTGTGGGTTTGTTCATTTCTGTAGTCTGATTTGTATGATAAATAGCGGAATAAAAATAAAATATATGCATAAATTTATTTTATCAGGGGGCTAATGTGTGAAATACAATTGTATTTTATCTTTGTAGTGAAAACAAAATAAGAATAAATTTTGACACACATAATTAACTAAGTATGACCTTTAGCCAACGAGCATCTCATTAACCAATCTACTATTTAAATGTAATATGAGATTTTACAAGAGGATGCTTACAAGTTTTTTTTTTTTTTTAAAATAGAAAGTAGACCTTTCATTCCAAATGAAAAACACTATCGAATACATTCTGTATATCTTCTGGTATTGTTCTAGTCCAGACAACAGCTAAAACATTCCTTAAGTAAATTTAGCTAAGGCATGGGCATAAGCATTACAGATTCTAGGGACAAAATAAAATTGGACATTATGAAACTCCTTTTTTTGACTTCGGATATTTGAAATCATTCCGTACATCTCTGTTCTGCTACCCTTAGTGTTGTTAACTAAATCAGCCACTTCTTTACAATCAATCTCCACAGTCAAACAAGATATGGCTGCTTCTTTTGCCACTTGCAGATCCCAATGGATGGCTTCTGCTTCTGCAAAACTGACATTTGCCCTTAATTGAGCTTGCTTAATTCCTGCAGCTATTACCTTCCCATCTGAATCTCTGATGACTGCTCCCAAGCCTATCTTCTGGTCTTTGCTATTTATAGCTACATCTACATTGAGCTTTAAAACATTTTCTGGGTGAGGTTTCCATCTCTACTGTTTTCCTCTTCTAGCATTCCTTAAATGAGTTGTTCCTGATTTCCTCACTCTTTGATAAGCCTCCAAGATCGATTCAGCTTTAGCTGCTGAAACCCTTGGATCTATCTTCTTCCTTTCAAAGATGAATTTATTTCTTGCAAACCGTATCACCCAACAGTAAACCGCAATAAGCTTTGCATCCACTTTCTTTGACCTGGATCACATTTCTTGGACAACATTGAAAATATCTTGATTTTGATCATTAAAGTGCTGGAGTGTGAAAGGAGCTAGATCCCAAATCTTCCTCACTGCTTTTCATTCCAACAGAACATGCTTTATAGTTTCCACATTCTTCTTATATCTTTGATAGATTGGTTCTTGCAGACTCTTCCTTCTCCAAAGATTTTCAACAGTCGGCAGAATGCTTTTTGTAACCCTCCACATGAAAATCTTGATCTTCTCAGGTAATTCAAACATCCATAGAAATTTCCATTGTCTAGAATTGCTGTCTGAGCTGCTGCTAGGCTCATTAGGAAATTTGAGGTTAAGTGCTAACTGATAGCCACTTTTCACAGAGTACTCTCCTCTCTTATGAAAGTGCCACAACACTACATCTTCTTCTTGGCTTCTTGGAAGAGGCATTTGAAGAATTGCTTCAACATCTTCATTCAAAAAAATATTGCTCCAGCTTATCTGCTCTCCACCTGTTTTCAGCATCAATCAGTTCAGCCACAAACAATCTCAGCTGGTAAATTTTGAGGTAGTATTGGCTTGAAAGTAACTAGTCTTGAGATCCAATTGTCTTTGTATACAAAAACTTTCCTCCCATCTCCTATTCTCCATCTCACCCCTTTCTTGATTACTTGTCTTTTCCAAAAGATGCTTCTCCACTATAAAAGAGGGAATGGAGCCTGCCTTTGCATTAAAAAATGTGGAACTTTTGGAATATATAGCTTGCATCACTCTAGCCATTAAAGAATCGGGAAACCGAAGTAATCTCCACCCTTGCTTGGTCACCAAGACTTGGCTGAAACTAGTGAGATCCCTGAAACCCAGCCCTCATGTGCTTTTTGCTTTACAAGTTACAACATCAATAATAAACAATATAAAATTAGTTTTCTTAGACTTTTCAGTAGAGGCGACTTCCACTCATTCTCATGGATATTTTACCAATAAAGGAATTTGATTAATAGATAGATAGTAGAGAGGCTATACAGAATTCTAAAATTGCATTATATTGATTGTATATTTCAATAACGGTGTCTCATAACACCTCAGTATGTTAACCCGCTTTCTCTTTTCGCTTAAAAGGAATTCGCAGTGAACGAGATTATATTTTTATTGTGGATCCAACTATGTTGCCTCTGGGGTTTGGTACCTCATTTTTTTTGTCTTTTTTAAATTCACCCTTGGATGCAAAGCAAGACTTGCATAATGGCTTAGATGTGATTTTAGGTTATTAACATTCAACACCCCTCTTGTTCATGTAAAATAAGAAAAATCCAAAGTTTTATAATTATGACTTAAAAGTATATATATATATATTTCTAATTAAATGACTTATTCTTACATGTATTAATATCTATTTAAATTAATAAATTTACTTATTAATTAACAAATTAACTAGTTTATTATATAGTTAAACTATGTATATTATTTACGAACCATAATTAATGATAAATATAACTATGATTTTTTTTTAATTTAACATAATGACAACCAGTTTCTCTCACCCATATGACCAAGGCTCAAACCCCATAATCTTTTTTATTTCAACACAAGAGATTTTACTATCTCAAGTAAATGTAATGTACAAAATATGAAAATAAATTTAATTTGATATTCTATGTAGTTAATTTTTTTTGTAACATAAGATTTATTTAACATATTATGAATTATTTAATTATGTAGCAAAAATATGTTAATTTACTAATAATAATAAAGTGTTAGTTTATGAATTTGTAAAATAATTTTTGTTTGTTTGAACAATGAGTTTGTATTTTTGGTTGAGTTTTTATCCTTAAATAAAAAGAATAAATTTAATTGCACACTTAAATAAGTTACTATTTGTTACTTCACCCCAACAGTTTAAATAGTTATTAGCACACGTTCATATAGTTGAGATCTTTCATTAACTTAATTAAGAGAAGGGTAAAAAAATTCTAAACAATTTCTTTATTTGAAAATAATTTAAATATTTTCTTAGTTTTCTTTTAATTAAAATAATTGAAATAATTCAAAGAAAATTTCTTTTAATTTACTAATGTTTTGTGTATAAAGAGAATACATGCTTGAATTCTAAATAAATCATGGCTTTCATAAGCATTAATGCAATTGAAAATCTTTAAGTTAAGGATTAATGTGTGAAAATTTAAAAAATTTAATTTTTTTATTTTCATAACCAATAATAGGATTTCATTGTAATTGACCTTAAAAAAAGACAAAAGAAAAGGTAACAAACACAACGTAGTTTTGCCCTTTTATTGTTGGTGTTATTTTAATTAGGGTTCAATTTTACGGGTTGTCCGCCGATGTGGTGCCGTAAAATTGAACCCTCATATAATATAATTCATTAATTAATTTCTAAAAGTGATGCCAACCGATTGGTCCGCGTGGCGTTGTCTTATTGGATCCGGAGTAGTTGAAAAAATACCTGTCAAAATTCAGTTCAAAGCTGTGGTGTCCAGAATCCCAATATAGAAGAAGGGGAAAGGAACTGCAACGGCAAACCGGCAAAAGAAAAGAGATTTCAGAAGAGATGGGTGAAGAAAAAGTGAAAGAAGAAGCGATGCAGATAATTGGAATGTTCCAAGTTGTCCCTCGTTTAGTCGTCTTCGATCTTGATTACACTCTCTGGCCTTTCTACTGGTACTCCCTTTTCTTCATTAGGTTTTGAGACTTGTTTGTTCTGCAACGAAAACCCAGATATTATCTTTTGAAAATATTTGGTCTCCTGTTTGTATTCTTCAATTTAATCAAGAAATGTTAACTGCCCAGTTCACTATTTTATTTACAAGTAAATAATTAAACTTTAAGATTCATGGAGGAAGATTGTTAATGTGTTTTCAGTTATCGACAGGTTCCTGAATAGTTTGTTTAATGAATTTTTCTTTTGTGTGAATTCGGCTATTAATTCTAATGTGAAATGTGAACTTGTTTTATATTTGTATAAATGGTTGTTTTTCAGTGAATGTCGCTCCAAACGTGAAATGCCATCTTTGTATCCTCATGCTAAAGGCATATTACATGCTCTCAAGGACAAAGGGATTGATGTAGCTGTTGCTTCTCGGTCGCCGAGTCCTGATATAGCAAACACTTTTCTCGACAAATTGAACATCAAGTCCATGTTTGTTGCAAAGGTGAGCCCTCGATTACTCCTTCTATAATCTCTCTATTACGGGTATGCGACAACAAGAGTCAGTCAATCAAATATTATTCTTGAACTGACACACTTAGATTATGAGAAGCTATATTACAGCCTCTTTAATGGCTAACATTCAACAGAAGTTTTTGTGATGCAATATTCATTGCCACCTCTCTCTCTTTCTCTCCCTCTTTTGGGTCATTTGGTATCAATTCAGAGGCTGTTTGGAAGAGTTTGACGTTTGTAATTATCTGTCAGTTGCCGAGAGAGTTTTTAAATGTCTGTCCTATGTGTGTGTACTTGCTACAAATGACAATCTGGTCTTTGTTGTTGATATATTTGCCTGGTCTGCATCTTTGTTAATAGGCTTATGAGCTTATTCAGGTTGCTGATACAATAAGAAATGACAAATAAGTGACCTTCCCATTGGTTTAGCTAATTGTGTTTTGATTATTCAGGAGATATTTTCCAGTTGGTCACATAAGACTGATCACTTCCAGAGAATTCATTCCAGAACTGGAGTTCCTTTTAACTCAATGCTCTTTTTTGATGACGAGGATCGGAACATTGATGCGGTAAAGTGACCTGTTCCACTCTTTTTCATATGCTTAAAAGCTTGTTACATTGAGTTATTTTTGGGAGTACCATCTCAGGTTCTCTTATATATGTTATTTAGCTGAAGTTTGTAAATGGTAATGGTCATTACAGGTTTCGAAAATGGGGGTGACAGGCATTTTGGTTGGTAATGGGGTTAATCTTGGAGCATTAAGGCAAGGTCTTACAAAATTCTCGCGAAACTGGAATACATCTCAGAAGAACAAGCAAAAATGGATATCCAAGTTCTCTCAAAAGCCAGATTCATCTGAGAAGATGGATCAGAAATGAAGAGCTCTGTATAAGCGCATATGCTCATTCTTACACCAATTTAACACCCTGAAAATTGTTTCCATGGCTGTTGTGGATTATTTTGAAAATCCAGATCTGTTTATGAACTGATTAGTATTGTTTCTCAACGGTCAAAAAGAGTATGTTTTGGACTGTTACCTTACAATATATACATTTTATACTGATTAAAATTTAAGAGGGACTTGTATGCATACTATTGTTTGGAGAAATATTGTGAATATTGCTAACTTTATGCTTAATCATGGAGACATGTTGTTCAAATGACTGAAATGGCTTTTAAGGAGATGAGCTTTCGCATTTAATAGCTTGCAATAAGCTTAAAAAATCCCGATTTTAAGCCATAAGAAGTATAGAAATTTCTTCGTTTAGTAGAACATCAACTGTAAAATGCAAATTTTTCAGTCTCATGTGCAGCTCCTCTATTTGTTTCCTTTTTCACCCATCAATTCGGATTCATAAGCAGCTATATCATCTTTAACAATTTCCATTTTAGATTGACTTGTTTTAGACTTGGTGCAACTATTACTGCGACCCTACTGCGTAATTCATGAATCTCTTGCTCCAGGTGTGCAATGCTGAATTCTTGATTCTTCAAAGAGTTTCTCCTTTCTTTCCCAGTAAGTTTCTCAGCCTTGCAATCTGCTTATCTCTTTTGAGCAGTCAAGCATTCCTTCTTTCCATCTTTGACTTTTCTTCATCCCACTCATTCTTGCCACGCAATTCAAGTTTGGATTTTCGAAGGGTTTCCTCGTGCTTTCTAGATGAGCCGAAGCTTGGTTGCAGATCTGTATTTGGTTTTGAGAGCCAAACGCGATTCTAGTTCAAGAAACCAAGCTTATCTGCAATGAAGAAATCTCTTGAAGCATTGTTGAAGAAACCTCTTTTGTGAGCATTCTAAAGCAGCTGGAACTGTACTTCCCTCTATGAGCTTATACTTAATTTGCGAATTTATGAAAGTTCAGATTATTTCTCCAGTTTGTTAATTAGAAATAATTTTAATTACCAAATGGCTTTAATAAGCCTGTACTTCCGTCTCTGTATTCTTTTGAAGGAATACTGTACATGTGTGTTTGAATACAATTTGTTACGATAATTTCAAATATCATAACATATTTTCTTTTTTTTTAAAAAAAAAATATAACAAGCTGTAAGATCAGAATTTTGTGTACGAGCATGCGATGAACAAACCAAACAAAATTCCCAATAAAGTATGGTAGCTGCAGATGCAAATGTACAAATTAAAGATCACATAGAAAGCATCAAAACAATTTCTTACTTATGCCATCTTGACAATGTAATACAAGAAACGCAGACAGAGCTTTCTACAGCTCAAAGTGGATATTCAAAGAATCAAGAGATGCACACTAACTAAACAGATCTAAAACAAAAGGTAATGTAAATGAAAAGATGGTTCCTGCCGAGTATACAAATCAATGAAAGGGACCCAGAAGTAGAACTGTGACCTCTATAAGATGATCCTAAGGTTATACTGACAAATTGTTTCAAACTCTTTCTGCCACGAGCAACTGTTCAAGTTCCTCCCTACGCCGCTCCAAATCCTGTTAATGTTCATGAGATTTTTATAAATAATAAGTCCATACTGAAACACATGAACAGAATTTCAAGAGGGATGTTTACTTGGACTAATTAACAACATGAACGAAAGTCGACACTCAAAAGATGAAATGAGCCTTTGCATCTAATTTTCCATATAAGGTAGAACTGAAAGCAATCCTAATATTACCGCGGAATGTATTTAAATCAGAAAGTCCCTGTACTGTCACCTCTGCAAAATAAATGCTGGATTCATATAAATTTCTACAACTGATTATGGAGCCTCTCGGTCAAATAAATGCTGGATTCATATAAACGTCTAGAACAGATTATGGAGCCTCTTAAAAACTTAAACATACAAACTAATTATTTATATATCATGAACTTGAATTAACCACAAAGATACACAACAGGGCAGTATAGTCTTAGAACATGAATTCAAGTGTGGATTTACTCTCAATGATGTTCTACATTAAATGCTACTTTGTGTTTACATCTTTTTTTTGAACCCAAGAGGGATAGATGAGGCTCGACCACTGGGAATAGACATATGGTAGCCATGTTGTATATTAGAGTGAATAGGTAGTACCATGAGGTTTTCAGTGCAGTCTGATTCTAGTTTTTCCAAATTTTTAGGCAGAACTCAAAACAAGCATGAAACTTTAAGAATAAGATGCTTTTTAAGGTCCTGGAACTGAAATCCCTTTTATGTATTCTCTATAAAATTGACCTCCACATAATGCTTATTTCAATAGCTCAGATGCAGCAATAGGAACAAAAAACACAATCATAGGCTGAAGTCATATGCAGAAAGAAAACCTCATTGAACTCTCAAGGAAACTATGGTAACATGATGCTTACCTCTAGATCCTTGACTGCTTGGTCCCTTGTCATTTCTTTCTGTTGGCGAGCACGTTTGATGCAGCCAATGCATAGAATTCCCTAAAATTTGGTATTGACATTAGAAAATATCAAACACCATCAGTTACATTTATACTTCCCACAACAGAAGAACTAAAATGCTGTTTGGGATTTTTTCTATATAATTTTTATCAAATATATCATGAATATCAAGTCTCAACCAAATACTTTATAATAATTAAAAAATAATGACAAAAAAAATACCAAATAAGTGATACTATTGAGGCTATATTTCCTTCAAAATCAGCCTTAATGATAAATGTTTAACAAAACTAAGAATCAATTTCAGTTAAGAAAACTTCATTGACAAATTTAGACACCTGGCCTCTGAACTTTGACAGGAAATTTATTTATGCATTCAGGCACCAACCCACATTAGTAAAGGAAAAACAAAACGGAAGAAACAAAAAGATTCAGCTTAAAGTAAACATATTGTGCTTTTCATCATCTTACTGATATGACATAGACTACACCACAAGCAAGAAGCATGTAGCTTGCTATATTCTGGAGAAGAATGAGATCCTTTTGCTTTGCAGAATAGTCAGGGAAAGCTCTTGTCATCACTGCAACACTGAATAGAAAGACCACAACTTTAAAAATTCAGAAATTACTAATAGGTATGTGCTTTGCTATCAAATTGCCAGCCTTCAGAAAAAGTGATACTTTGATGACAATCATCCAAATTATATGAGGACGTGACAGAAATGTCAGTTAGATTTACATGTTCAATATCTATCATCGGTTATTTCTGCAATTATCCTGCTTGGCATGGTGAAGTGTGAGAACCAATGTATTTTGATTTGTTCTCAACTGGGCTGAATTGTTTGTCATAAGGCCATTGAAACCTGACTTACTATTTCAAAGGGCATTAGGGAATGACGCCTAGCTAAGAGAAGAAATAGAAAAAAAAAGTTAATATATGCCTGTCAGTTGTCATTACTTTAGCAGTATTGTGTTTGATATTTTAGGAGCCTAACTCAAAAGCACGATAATTCTAGAAGAAGAAAAAATTACAAGATCAAGAGACAAAATAAAATAAAATAAGTCTATAGTATAAGACATACAAGATCTGCAGCATACCCCGGGCAACCCAGTACTCCAATACCTGCAAATTATTAAACAAAATATAACTTAAGAGACAGCTAAATGATGTGACAAAATGATAACAATCAAAAAGAACAAAGGAATGACATACACACAAAACTAAGGTTCCTCCAAGGATGATTCAAAAAGGCAAATGTTCTGGCATTTTAAGTCAACTACCGAATAATACTACATGAGGGAGAAAAAAAAAAGGACGATCTAGGAAGCTGTGTAGTGGTCCTTCTTTAGAACACTGATTTAACCAGTAATACTGATCTTAATCAAACCAACCTACAACGATCAAATTGACAAACACAAGAACACCCAATCCACAACTCGAAGATTGATCAAGAATAGCAAAGCAGTAATGAACAACTGATACAAGTGTTTGACCTGGTTCAGTCATCCATGGGTTAAAAGCAGCAACAAATCTCCACTTGAAACTCGAATTGCTATTACAAAGGAATCACTCAATTACAGAGATTCAACAGCACACAACCTCAATTGAATTCATTAACCATCCAGAGCAAAATTGAATGGTATAATTGGGTTATTTATCAGCCATTGAAAGCTGGAAAAAGGAGAGAACAACGACTTTAACTAACTGGCTTTCCAAATCCGTTTAAGTAGACCCCACTTAACAGCTTTTTAACAACCTTCTAAACAGATTTAGTATCATCTTCTACAAGTTTGTTGACAATCAAAGAAAAGAAAACGTGTTGGCATGTGTCTATCTAAGCTAAACGAAATTCCATTAGAAAATGAGAGAAATTTCTTTAATTCAAGCTAAAAGCCTGTGTCTATCTCTAGCTCCAAGGAGGAAACATTCATATTTTCAGTACGGAATCACTCTTTTCCTAGAGGCAGTGCTTCTTCTATATGTGAAACATTATAATAATAATCCCCACTCGAGCTTGATCCACAATAACAGCTCAGCAAATTGATTAGAAATCTTAGAGGACCAATAGGTTTACAACACAACAGCTCAAAATGAAAGTGGTCTAAATAAAGAAGACAGATAAAGTCTCTTTCTTGTACAAGTTATGGCAAATTATATTAGCCAAAGCTAAATTATTATTAAAAAAATACTTCACAAAAAAGAAACATCTCACTGAATTCATGCAATTCAACAGTACAACATAAGTATAATAATGAATTATGTACCAATTTAAACAAATAAATATAAAACGAACCTTCGTGAACTTCAAAACGAACTGCCATTCAGTCTCAGCAAGAGCGACGAAGAACGCAATTACAACCGCATAACACCGAAATATCCCGTCAAATATCTGAAATTAATAAAATAAAACAAATAAATCGCGTAGAAAACCAAAAATGACAACAAGAGACAATATAAAACGACGAACAAATGAACACATACGTACATCGGATCCGTTTTTGAAGGAGCGAATAGCAGAGAGAACGTTAACAGCAAGGCAGAGGAGAGCCGTGAGGGAAGTCAGCACGCTGAAGCACCTGCACACCACCAGCAGCGGGTCAGCTCGATTCCGAAGTCTCCCGCCCGACGACGCTCTCGCCGGAGGTGGTGGCGGTTGTGGTTGTGGCGGTGGCTGTAAGATTTCTCCTACTCTCTCTCCATTTCTCGCCATTTTCTCGCGATTCCGAGAAATTCAATTCTTTATATCGAACAAACTATTTTGAGCATATTTTTTCTTTTTAATCTTTTTCTCTTTTGATGCTTTCATCGACTGTGTACGTTGTTGTTGTTGGTTGGTTTCTGGAAAGCGGGATTCTTTCCTTTCACCTGCTGTTCAAGGAAGTCAGTTTTGCGACTGAATAGTTTGTCGCCATGAGGACACGTGTCAGTTTATCGCCATGATTACACGTGTCGATTTATGCTTTCTTCGGGCATTTTATGTCTACCGTTAGACACTTGGCTAAATTCATATTTTCTTGATCCTTTTATCCATTTTAGGCCTTTTAATTATGTGTCCAAACACTTCAAACTCGTCCCTTTTAAAATTTTTTGTTTTTTATTTATCATTAAACAATTTAATGAATAATTTTAAAGTAATTATTTATTAACAGTAGTATTAATAATGTTAAAAATATAATAACGTTAAATCGATTCATAAAATGAAAATATTTGTAGTGAGAGTAATTAAAAAAAATATTGGCGCAAATTATTCTTTATTTGTGCGAAGGAGCTAATGTTGACAAATTGTTACTGTTAAGGACAAAATTACTCTAATACGAATTTTGATTTTCCAATAAATTGCACCTAAGGTGTGTTTACCTCTTTTGATCAATTGAGTTATGTAAGATTGTTTTGAACTAATAATTTTATAATTAAAATTGTTTTGAAATAATAATTTTATAATTAAAAAAATTAAATAGTTAGTAATATAGTACAAAATTGGAAATCAAATTACAGTTCAAAATTTTGAACATAGTCATAAATCTCTCTTTTAAAATTCTTTAATAAAATGCGACGAGTAAAATACCAACTCATAAAATAAATGATTGTAGATATCACTTTTATTAAAATTAATTTGCAAATGACGTGTCGTTTATAAGTGACAAAAGACATATGAGGACGAGAGTAACTTAGAAAATACAAACAAATTCGGATAGAGAAACAACTTCTAGGGAATATGCGTGAAGCGCCATATGTATGAATCAATTAAGAACACGTGGAGAACTCGTTTGAGCAATCAATCTACATCAAGACTTGTGCCTATTAGTGGGGAAATTTACAAAAATAGCTTAAAATATTTTGTAATTTTCACAATTGGCCTTTTAAAATTTTTTCTATCATAATTAGTCAAATACAAGTTTTCTTCCCTAAATTACCCTTGACTAGTTGGCTATCAAACCAAACGCAATTTTTTTTCTCTCTCTTTATCAAACCAAACATAGTCTTTTACTCTTAAATCATCAACGGCAAACGGCAACAACAACGGCAAACGACGACGACGAACGATAAAAGTGAATTTCAATCAAATATAGCTGAATCCATACGAATCCAATACCAATTTGACCGATTATAACATAATAAAATAGAGTCAACCTGATTTCGTGTGACAAAAGAGTTTCAGTATGATTCTATTGTGCGACAAGCTGCCTGTCGCACTAAGTTTGGGTGACAGGTCACTTGTGGCCCAGATCATGTGCGATAGGCTCGCTGTCGCACCTGATTAGGCGCGATGCCTCCTGGCATCAAGCCCACGCCAACTTCAATCTTCACCCATGCACCACACCGACAACTTCAACCATGCCATCAACATTACAAATACTTTAATCTTCACTCACAATCACCAATACAACAAGAAAACCACAACATAAAAGAAGAATAGAAAATAGAACATGCTTCAAAATCTAGGGTTTTTGACCTAATATTTGATTTCAGATCTTGATCGAAATTTTGGTGCTGTTGGCTATCGAGGATGGACTCCAGGAAACCATCGGTGATGAGTGACCACCTTGGGAGAGAAATCGTTGGTTAGAGAGAGAGAGAGAGAGAGGAAGGAGAGAGAGTAAGTTTGGTGAGAAGTAGAGGGGTATTTTCGGCACTTGAGAGGGTTTTTGACTAATGTTGATAGGAAAAAGTTTAGAGGGTTAAATATGAAAATTACAAAAGTTTTTATGTTATTTTTGTAAATTTTCCCAATTAGTGAGGAATCATTTCATAATTTTTTAAAGGCTATGATTATATTAGAGTGGATTTATGGTAGATTACCAATCTTAGTTACATACATAAAGTGATAAATAATAAAAAATTCATTATAATTTTAATCGTGTAGTTATAAAAAAATATTCTACCTTAGAGCAATTCTATCATAACAAAATCCTTTTTTAAATGCTTATAAAACCTTGTAACTTTAATATTCTATTATATTCTTTCATTTATTAGCGTGTACTTGCAGGTACACCCCATGCATTTTTACTCAAACTCAAGGTAGAGAAGAGAACCCAATTTGTGAAGGTAAAAATCAGTTCCTTCATGATAATAAAAGAAAAAAAATACTTGAGTCAGGTTGATGTATTTTTCTCTTATTTCTTGTCAGTGAATATGAAAGATTTGACTAATCTTTTACTTCAATGTACTAAATTCTAGAAGAGTAAGTTTAATGAGCCAGTCCTTTCTTATATGAGAGTGAAAATATATGATAGGTAAAATTAAAATACCTATCCCATTATCATATATAAGTTAAATATATTCTAAGATCACATATCAAGAATGGCTTAGAAATGATACAAGTATAATAATAAACATCCCAGTCCAACAAATATGAGAAATGTAGACAAGAACGATATTAAAATTTATTAAAAACTCTCTCCACTATAAATCATCGTTGAGGAATTATTCATAAAAATATATCTGAATTTTAATTAAACTCAAAGTAATAGAATTATGTATCACTTGTTGAGATTTAAGACAATAAAAATCTATTTTCGGTGCAAAAGCCCATTAACTATGCTATTAATTTAATATTTTCAGTTAAACATAAGGGTAAAATTATGATACCTCAGTGGTACTTTATCACAGCTGGATCTAGCCATTGGATCCAACCCACAGTGGTCCTCATAACTAGATCCAATGACTGAATCCACCTATGATATGCTGCCACTTTGGTACTATAACTGGACCCTAAACATAAACTACTCTTTTATACGACGTTACTTTTTGAAATAAAGCATCAATTTTGTTATCTTTATTTTTTGTTTTTAGATTATTTTTCTCTTGGTTTTTTATTGAACAATGTCGCATCTCTTGTACCAGAAGTAACCAACTTTGCCGCCAACAAAACCCAAAATGTTGACTAGCCTTTTGACTCTCTCTATTTCTTTATATAAGTGTTCATTGGCTCTTTTCTCCTCTCATTTAACAATCCCAAGATCCACCAATGGGCTTTTGGCCCAGTGAAGTGTTTTTATACTTATAATATTGAGTGTAAGAGTTCAAAAATCTTTAAAAGTATTTATGAGGGTTAATTTCAATTTTCTTTTAATTATCAAATAATTAAGTAGAGAGAGCATTTTTCTAACAAAATGTGAGTGGAGTAGACAACTCTCAAATATTAGAAATGATTTAAAGAATTTGAGTATGATTTCAGAGAAATATATGCCAAGAAGAAGGTCTCAGTTATATAATCTGTTGGTAAATATTAATTATAATAACTAATGTAATACCAGTATCAGTCAGTATTAAAAAAATAAATTCCAATACCCCAAACTTTCAAAGAAAACACTTTCCCAATAAAATTAGAACACCCAAATTTTCCCAAGAAAATGGATCGCAGAATCCTCCAACACCACCCAGTTACCCACGCTTACAAACAACCTTCATTATCTATTAATTGTCTCTCCTTTTCTTTTTTTCTATCTCTCTCCACTCTTAAAACCATCTTATCAATTCTTTCAGGTACTCATTTTATTGCACCCTTTTCTCCTACATTTCATTTTCATGCATTTTTGGGTTAACCAAGGTTTCTTTTACCTTTTTTTCTCATGCATTTATGCGTTGTTTGGTTCAAGATTCTGCAAATATTTCATATGCTTATTACTGTTTTGTTCGGTTTATGAAGTTCCCTATGGACTATGGATCAAGAATCTGAAATTTACTCGGACATCTTTCACTTACCGGAGACTTTAAAAGCTAATATGCGCAAATGGAGAGGGAATTCTAGTTACCAGACACCATGCAAGCTGAAAGGAAAGTATGCAAGTGAAGGATACTTCTTTAAGATCAGAGAGAGTCAATTTTTTACTACTGATGCAAAAAGAGCACATCTCTTTTTTATCCCCATTTCTTGTCACAAAATGAGAGGCAAGGTACAAATTAAAAATCGGTTATTTATATGATGCTTCGGTGTTTGATTGTTGTAAATATTGAAGTGTTGCAATTGGTTAATGGTTACTGTTAAGCTAATTAATGCATTTTATGATTTCATAGTAATATGATATTTCGGTGTTATCTTTAAGTCTAAGGATAGAATTATGAACCTATTGGGTTCTTGCTGTTGAATTTTAACTAAGCTTCACATTACGTTGTAAGACTTTTGGCCTATAAGTGACAGACAAATATATTTTAATCTCACCTAAAATCTAGAAAGTAAGAATATAAAAAAATAATAATAATAAACAAAAAAAATCAATCAGTTGTACAATACAAGAATTTATATGAAAGCACTTATATCAGAGAAAAAAAGGGACACCAAGAACGATAAGATAAAAATTTATTATATGAAAAATTATTACAATTACTCTAATATTTTTTTCATACCCAAAATTTCAATAGCACTCAATTTCTGAATAGACCTATAACTTCTCTCACATTATAAATTGTCTATTTGCATATAAACTAATTGTTATAATATGCAAACAAGTGAACTCAACTTTCTTATAAATATTTGTTCTATAAATATTGATTTTTTCTTGTAGAACAAATATTTCTTTTCTTTTACAAGTTTTATTTCTCTTTGAATAAGTTAAATCACAAAAGAAAATTTACTTATTCTTTAAATAGAACTCTCATCAAGAAGAAAATATCCTAGACAAATCGTTATTGAAAAAGGGGAAATATTTCGTAACATATGTATATGTTGGTTGTGAAATTTCAATAACATTCACCAACAGGAAGAATCAATGAAATGAGATCTTGCGGATAACCGAATCATGTTCATTGAGACAAAGTACCAAACACGAATTTGTGACATTGGGGAAGAAATGTTCGTAGCTCTCCTGATGTCTTCGGTTTGAAGCCTTGGTTGCTAATTTGGTACCTTTTTATGCATGTAAATTTGTCAGAGTCATTAAAAGACTGAAGTTCGTTGTACCCTTGCAATTTTTTTATTTCAATATTCTTTTATAGTGGATTAAAATCATATTCCGTGCCTCTGAAGCACATCATATTGTATTATATGTAAGGAGCTTCTTTTGCAAACATGACAACTGTTAATAAATTAATTGAATAAAAGCCAAGTGTGCTGGAGTGGCCAGGTGTTGGACAATAAAACATAAGTCTAGTGTGCTGGAGAGTCAAAAGTATTGGGCATGTGTAACTTGTATTGACACCTGTAATAGATAAGCACAAAATTATCTATAAAAGGGGCAAGATTATGACAGTAAGAAGAGGAGGCAACAAGGCAGAGGCAAGTGCCAATTACAGAGAATAGCAGCAACGGCAAATAACAGGGAAGTGCAGCAACAAGAATTTAATTCAAAAACGCCAAGGCAGCAATGGAATTAAAGAATAAAAACAGAGCAGGACCAAGAGGTAAAAAGAAAGACCACGTGAGATAGAACTACAAAGAAGCCTTAAAGTCAAGCAACCAAGAAGAAAACGAAGCAGCCAAGAAACTAAAAGGAAACCGAAGACAATGAACCAATGAAAAGTCGAAACAGAGAGTGAAAATAACAATAAAAAAAAAAGACCTTATTTGTTTGCAACAACAATTGGTGCTTTCGTTGAGAGCCGAACTCAAGCAAGCTCAAGGCACAATTCTCAGAGCTTACACAATTTTTAACTTTCACGATATAAGAATTTCTATGACAGAACCATCGGACCCAGTACGCCCAAAGGAACACGGGACAGAAACTCTCCAGGAAAAAACTCGGGTTGATTCACCCAAAGAACAATTATCACTCAAAAATCAGAGTTTAATCCAGATTGAAGCTTCATTAAAACATCTCCTCACGGAAACTCTGGAGCAACAAATGAAAGAAATTCGGACACAGTTGAATTAATTAAATCGACAAGAGCCTGCCAAGTTGCAATGAACAGATGGAAGATCAGTAACGCATCCGATGGAGTTGACAAAGGGAAAACAAATAAAATTAACTCAGGAAAATCCATCGAAGAACTTGAAAACGAAAATCCGAAATCATTGAAACAAATCTCCGATTTCAACTTCAACAACGGAAAGCGATGAGACATCATCATCGAGTTCCGAGACATCGCAGAATAAGAAACTCTCTTCCAAGTATATTGAGAAATTAATAGAACAGAAAATGAAAAAAGTAAAGCGCATCAACAATTCGGAAATATTGCGACTTGAAGATGAGATATTGCAGGCTATGAATTCCTCTCTTAGACAAAAAATTTTGGAAATACAACTTCCAAGAAAATTCATTGCGCCAAGATTCAAGTTTAATAATGGGACGTCGGATCCGATCAACCACGTCAGACATTACAGGCAGACAATGGCTTTATATGAGCATGACGATGCTTTGATGTGACGTATCTTTCTCTCTAGTCTTGACGGTCCAGCATTAAATTGGTACCACGATACACTCATTTGCGGAGATATGTTCAGCCTTTATAGTGCAATATTCAACCTATCGAGACATGAAGAAAGGATCAGATTATTAGTTTACAGTACAAATAGGACATGCAGAGACATTGAAAACTGTGATTACCAGTTGGCAATAGTGGCTTTTAAGAGCGGACTTCCCAAATCACCTGCTTTTTGAATCTTTGGTAAAAAACAAACCAAATTGTATGTGGGATCTGTTAATTCGGGCACAAAAATATGTAACTCTAGAAGAAGAAAAGAAGAGTCTTGCATCAAAATTTAACAAAACCAATAATCGGGGGCAAAGGTTTTCAGAAAACTGACGGACGGATTCCTTAAGTCAAATGAAGAGAGAAGAAAAAGCTCAATCAAAGAAGTACACACCACTGAAAATTCCGACTGGACAAATTTTGCATCAAATAAAAGATGAACCATGGTTAAAGAGACCAGCGCCAATGGCCAAGAACTAAAACAGAGATATCGCAAAATATTGTGCCTTCCCTAAAGATTGCTGAGCTTGCAATCTTTGAAGAAATACAAGAGATTGCAGAGCTTTGAAGAAATACATTGAAGAATTGATTTCCAAGGGTCAGCTAAAAGAATTTGTAAAAGTTGAAGACAAACAGCCCCAAAACCAAAACAGTTTCTTGAAGAAAGATCAAATTAAAAATTCAACATCGGAACCAGAACGAATAGTTAATACTATTACGGCTCCTTTACCTTTGGAAGTGCACATGAGCAAAGAAAGAATAGGTGTATTGTGAAAAAAGAGAAATCAAAGCTCCTGAAGAATTCTCAAAGAAATGTGTCAAATTGGATGTACAGTCAGAAGTTAGTTTCTCGCCCCAAGAACTTAAACTGATTCAGTCCCCACATGTGATGCATTGGTAATTTCAATTAAAATTGGAAATTGTCTCGTCAGAAGGATTTTGATTGATAATGGATGACACAACTTAAAAGTAATATTAATATTTAACTCTTAAGTATAAGAATGTTTTATTGTATTATAATTCGGTGAGTCCGATGTCGATCCACAGAAAAAAATTTAATTTGTTTATTTTATTTTATCTAAAAATTGAAATTAAAACTTGAATATAAACAACTTAATTTAAATGAAACTATGGAATTGAACTAGTTAGGGTTATGAATCCACTCTTAGAAGTAAATTAAACTTAATAAATTGTTTTTGCCAATTTCTTTTTAGATATATTACCCAAAAGATTAATTATACAAATTATTATTATTTTCTCTTTAATTTATGATGGATTAAGTATTTATTGTGCCAAAATTTAATTTGTCTACAATAGTCAAAATGCCATTTCACCATGCCTTATATTAAGATCTAAGAATTTATTGTGCCAAATTCATTTGTTTGTCTACAATAAATCAAAATTTCAAAATATACAACATGTATAAAATTAAATAGAAAATAATTTAATTTAGAAAATTAAAAATAGAATTTGGTTAAATCATATTCATTTCTTAAGAGTTTCACCTTCTCCTAACTAATATTATTTAGTTAAGCATAATTAAAATAAAAAGAAGTAGTAAAATTGAATTACTTATAATTAAAAGTAATAAAAAAAACTAAAATTGAAAATAAAACTAATTTTATTTATAAAATAATTATACAAAATATTAAAAACACACATGGAAATCAAGATTATAAGAAGATGGAGAGAATTTGAGAAGAAAAGAGTTGTAGAGAGATGATTAAAAACATAAAATGAGGCTCTATTTATAAAAAAATAAATTCATAATCCAGTGCCTTGCGGTCCATCATAAGCTTCGTGCATGTGCTCCTCACAACCTTTAGATTAAGATCCAATGGCTGGTCAAACTTCAAAAGTCAACATCACACGTGGCATCGTTTGACTTATCTGATTTACCCAAAGAACGGTTGAGATTTGACAGGTTAATGAGTAGATTGAGTCGACCCGAATACAAATATTCGGATCCTACAACTTGCTTCACCAACCATTGCCACGTGGCACAATCATGGTCATTGAATCATGAACGGTTGATATTTAGTCAAAATTGCCAGCTATCCCATGCACTCATATCTATTGTAAGCTCATTTCATCATCTAATCAGTGCTCAGTCAACAGGAAAAGTCAATTCCTTTTAACACAAGCTCAATTTTAAGCCGATCTTGACTGATCTCATGGTTTTCGAACCTCCGGAATCCAAATTTAACCTCTGTTTATTTGTTTGGAGCCTCGAATTACATGAAATTAATAGTTTTCCTAATAAACACATAAAAATACATAAAATTAAATATATTTAAAACATAATTAATAGTTCCTAATATATTTAATCAATACCAATATAAATTATAACATAAGCATAAAAGAACATATTATCGCTTGATAATTAAACAATTTTTAATACTAATCAATGGGAGTTTGGTGAATATAATCTATGACGCGACTGTAAAAAAAATGCGCTTAGAGCGAGATAAAATCAAACCGTTTGAACAACCATTGATAGGTTTCAGTGGAATAGTAATATATTCAGATGGTGTTATCACACTTCCAGTCATTGCTAAGCCATACAGTCTGTTAACTTTCTTGTTGTGAAAGCAACTTACCTATACAATGCAATATTAGGAAGACAATGGATACATAAAATGAGAGCTGTACCCTCAACTTATCTTCAAGTTTTGCGCTATCCGACAATTTATGGGACGGAGGAAATTAGAGGAGATCAAGCTACAACTCATACATGTGCGGTTTTGGCATTAAAAGAAACTAAGAGAAAAGATTCAGATTTTGAGAATCAGACTATACAAGATGCTAAATAGCAATTATAGTCAAACAACATGGGTAAACAAAACAGAGAACTAGGATCAACAAGAAACCCAGGCGTGGAAGAAGTAAATATTGTTCCGATAAATCTAGATAATCAAGAATTTGTTCGAATTGGCTTGTTATTGCAACCAAATAAAAAAGACCAACTTCTAAATCTTCTCCAAATAAATCGAGATGTTTTCGCATGGAAACCTGAAGATATGACTGGAGTATGACCCAAAGTCATTTGTCATCATTTGAACATTGATCTAAGTAAGAAGCATGTTAAACAGAAGAAAAGAAAATTTGCCCCAGAACGCAATCAAGTCAAAGAATCAGACATAGAAAAAATGATTAAACTTGATTTTATCAAAGAAGTGCATTATCCAGAATGGTTGGCAAATATCGTGATGGTTAAGAAGAAGAATGGAAAATGGAGATTCTATATTGATTTCACCGACTTGAACAAAACTTGTCTGAAAGATAGTTTTTGAAATACAAGTGTCCAACCCAAGAGGGGGTGAATTGGTATTTTTAAAAATTATCCTAACAAAACCACACAACAATCCAATATAATGCCTTAATAAATTCAAAAGCAATAAGTTCAATAAAAGCACAATAACAAATGAATAATGGAGAAGAGAAATAAATACATGAATTTTTACGTGGTTCGACAATCCCCGCCTACGTCCACACCTCCAAGTAATCCAAGCTTGATGATTTTACTATGCAAGTCTTTCAAGGCTTCAAATGGTTACAATTGACTTCAAGGTGTCAATGAACCTTTACAACAAAGAGATTATCTCCCAATCTCTTCACTCAAATATCTCACACACTCAACCACTCACAAATAAGATGAGGAATTGAAGAATACAATAAAAACTTTCTTAAAGGGTAGATATACAAATTGAAGAACAAAAGATGATTCAAGGTTTTATGATTTGCGAAATGAGAGCTCAAAGAATATTGTGTTTTTTCATTTTGCTTGCGAGAGAGCTAGAAAATCAATTGAATTTGAGTTTATATAGTTTGAACTAAAAAACTAGCCGTTATGCACATTTTGGTCATAACTGGCTTACCGTTTATGGCGGTTAGCCACTTACATGTTACCGTTAAGAAAAAAATTTAAATTTTAGAACATCTGGTATGTCGCTTACGATATTCAGATAGCCATTTATGCTCCAGAATCTTACTGCCCAAAATTTGGATAGCCGCTTATCATATCCAGTTAGCCGCTTATTACAGTAATTACTACAGTGAAATATTTTTTAAAATTATAGTTTGACCCTAAAAATTTATAAAATTATATTATAGCCTAAAATATTATGAAAATTTTCAAATAGGTCCAATTTCAGAATTTCTAAATAATACCTTTTCAATCTCAAATTTTTTTAAAATTAGAATATCGCCCAAACTATGTGAAATTATAGAATAACCCAAAAATATTTAAATATATTTCTATAGGTCCAAATCAGAAATTCAAAACAATATTAAAATCAAAGATTGTAAAATTCTTTCATTTTGGTCCATAGCTTGGAAAAAAAACTTAACTCCATAAAATAATTTTCTTCTTATAAAAGCACACTACGTAAATATTTGTTTAACCAACATATGTGGTTTGTTATCATCAAAATCAATATTTATAGCCATATAGGTTAACAATCTCCCTCTTTTTGATGATGACAAAACACATTATAAAAAATTTAATCTAGTTATGAAAAGCTCCCCCTTAATTAACGCAAGGTTAAATAAAAAAACTGATTTGAAAATTATTTAAAAGACTCCCCATGCATACATGCATACTCCCTCTGCATACTTGCATATTTTTATAACACATATTATATTATTCTCCCCCTTCATCATAAAAAAGAATAAAAGCTCCCCCTATCAATCATTAAAGTCTCAATACAAGCATATTAATTCAAAAATATCTATAAGCATAAGGAAATCCATATAATCCATAACAAACAATAAAAAAAAATCCATATCATCTAAAACAAATACATAATCCAAAAGCATAATAACCATCCATATAGACAAAAATAAAAGGACATAAAGCAGTAAATGATATGTAGGTGTGTCTAAATACAAGCATAGGAGACTAATGAGGTGGTTAGGATAGTGGTGATGGAGGAGGATATGGATATGGAATGCCGAAGTGCTAAAAAAGGAGATGCTGGTCATGAATGAGCTGCTGCTGTTTAAACTTAGTCTGCTGCATAGAGAGTGTCCACACGTCATCCATAAGTTGCTAAAGAGTAACCTATTCAGAGGTAGGAGGCTGTGGAGGTGATGAGGCAAGTGTAGAGGCACCAGGAGCTGAAGCAATCACCGGAGGATCTCAGTGTCTACGCTGGCCCTGAAATGAGAGTGAGAAAACAGGTAGCTGATCAGCTGGAACCACAACATTAAGTGGCTGATCATCACTTGAAGCAAGAAAGGTAAACTTGTTTTTAGTGAATTTAACCCAAGTGCCATTTTTCCACTCAAAATCTAAGCCAAATACAACGTTATCCCCTATACCCTTAGACAGTCTACACGATGGTTCTTGAAGCGATAAATCAAAATATTTAAGGATTCAGGTAATGAAGTGACCATATGGAAAGGAGCGGGTAATCAAGGCAGGTATGGTCAATATAGTTCAGATGATAGTATATCCCAAGTTAACCGGACGACGTCTAAGAATACAATCAATCAAAGCAACGTCCATGTGAGAAACCTCATCCAAATGCCCTGATTTAGGAAGAACAATGGACTGAATAAAGCAAAGCAAAATGCGAATTTGAAGACAAAGACACCGAGTACGGAAATGAATGGTACAATCTTCAACATAAAGATTATTACGCCGACAAATATTATGAACGACATTAACAAGAACATAACTGTCAAGTTTGGAAGATTTCCTAGGTGAAAAAATTTCTAAGCCAAAATCAGATGATCCTAGGTTAGAGTTTAACAAGGAAACATCAAAATCAATCTTAACTCCTCTAACATTGGTGATTACTTGAGTCTTATTCTCTGTGAAAATGTCCATATTCGAGTAAAACACTTTCATCAAGTTGGGTAAACATTCTCCTCAATCATAAGTGCATCAATCCAACCAATATCTCCCAACAATTGAAATAAGTTTCTATGGCTAATATTGAGAGTATTAATCTAATTCGGTAAAACATAAAACGTATTGACTACCTTATGAGTCTTGAAGCTTTGGTGAAACCGTTTGACTAAATGGTTGTTGTTCTGAAAGTGTGTGGACTCAAAATTGGATTGATTGGAGGTTCCCCTACTTACTATGATCGGTTGGCTTGTTGAACCAGTTCTTTGCCTTTTCTTCAAATCGGCCGTGAACTTGACATTGTAATTTTGATTAATTTAAAGTTAAAAGGAGCAAAGAGAAGGAAGATGATGAGGATTGAAAGAGATTTTGAGAAGCAATTCGGTTAAAAAATGACTTGAAATGAAGAAATCTAGAGAGAGAAAATCATTTGAAACCCTAAGTTTAAGTACAGATCTATGAATTTGATATGGAAAATGGATTTGAAAGATATTTTTAGGCACAAGAATGGATGGGGAATAAGTTTTATGGTTCGATTTGCATAAAAAAATGAGTATAAATGGTGGATTTTGGAGAAAACAATGAAACCGAAAATCGCTTTTTTATCTCTTTTTACTTACCAGTTTTTCAGTCTTTTTCGCCACATAGGAACTTTGGGAATTGAACCCAAGACAGGCCCTTGCCCCTTTCTCGTACTTCGTACTTTTTGCTTAAGAGGATGGGTTCTGAAAACTAAGGAGCTCTTAAAGTAAGGAGAGGGGGTTCCTACAAGGAAACTTACTTTAGGGGGACCCAAGGGGATAACTTACGTTAAAACGAAAGATCTCTTGTTCTTTTTATAAGATCGTGTGATTGGATCCGCAGATGTTTGGTAAAAAGAATAATCTTCTCTTGAGAATAATAAAAAATTGAAAGACGTGAACTGAGGGCGGGCTTAGAAGGCTTCTCCAAATCCCACGCATGAAGCTGAAGCACTCGATTTATGATGTTTTTTTTTAAGCTAGAATCGGGAATTGTTTCCCCTTTGTTGTTCTCTTTCGAGTCCCACTCCGGCCCCGCTTCGCTCTTTTCTTTATCTCATGTGTTCCAATTCGGAAAATAGGCGAATAAAGCCATATAGATTCTCAATAAGGGAAGAACTCGACCTCGGCCAGCGGACCTGTACTGCTAAAGAAAAAGGGCTATGGAGATGAATGCGCATAGATTGAGGTTGAGCTGGTGAAATTTTTGATAACTGCTTACCAATGCCCAGTCTAACACCTCTTTGTGTGGAGGTTTCCACGGAAAAACCCCTTGGTTCTGGCAAACAAATCACAATTACAGGTACCTGAGAGCATACCGATGGAATGAACTTACTGTTCGGGTTTAAGAGCATAAATTTTTCCATTATTAGTATCTTTCTATCTCAAAGTGGACTAAGGCATTAATCTGAACTCCAAGCCCTATCGCTTGGGAATAAATGCTTCCCTAGCAGTTTTCCGGAGAAAAACAAAGCCTTAGAAATTGAAAATTCATCCCTCCAAGTGGATAAGGGCTTAAACCTATTCATTTATCCTATCCTTCGCTTTACTCTTCTACAAGAGAAGAGGGTGCTCGAGGATTTTCTCGTGAATCAAGGGCATTCGTTACTATTTCTTCACCTATGAAATTCTTCTTAAAGAGGAATGAATGTTTTCTTCGATGACTTTAAGATTAAGAATAAGAAAAGAAGTTGGATTTTCTGATATCCCTAGGTGTTGTCACAAAAAACCTTCCCCGATTGAAAAAATGTCTTAGTCACTACTTACTTTCTTTTCCTTCTTCCTTAGCTGGCACAGCAGAAAGAGTAGCTTACTGACATTGGCATAGCAAAGACTATCATTTGCTTTCCTCTTAGCCGTTGATTCCTAACTCTCCTTCCCTTGAATTCATTTCCCCCCTTAAAGTTTCATCTCTCTCTTCACTGACGATCGACACTGTTTTATTTTTATTGAGATCTGAATTTGGCCTATGAGAGACAACAAGCCACTAAAAAAGTAAACGAAGCGAATACCACCACGAGCTATCCAACGAATACTTCCCTTTTTATGGAGGAAACAGTTAACTTTATAAGTCTCATAAATGGAGTCCCACTTTAAATCAGATCTCTATTTTCGTACAACGAGAAGGAGTTTACTATGGTCAGTGCAGTGAGATTTGTGGAACAAATTATGCCTTTACGCATTTGCCCGGTTAAAATGTGGATTTCATAGTTGCTATTGGGAGCAGGGGAATGAATAGGGCTAGAGCCAGAATTGCTTGTTACAGAATAGGTTGCATTTAGTATACTACCAGTGGAGTCATAAGTTGTAGATCTTCAATGGTTGAATCTGTTGTTTCTATAGTGGAAAATTCTACTTGTGTCTGCTCCTCGTTACCTCTATCACTCTATCTTCTTCCATCTTTATACTTCTTGGCAGTCGAGTTAAGGGATAGAGGTTTTGTTTAAAGCTAGAATCGGGAATCATTTCCCCTTTGTAGTCCCCTTTCAGGTCCCACTCCGGCCCTGCTGCACTCTCACAACTATCAATAGTATAGTGGGGTTAAAACACGAGAGTGCCCGCCCTTTCTTTCAAGTGGGCCACTTTTTCCGGAACGCAGTCTGGGATAACCGTGATCGTGTATATATATAAATCTATTGGATGAAGTGTCGAACTCAGATACATATACAGAGGGGATTGATTCAAAGTGTCTAGGTACCAAGAGTCAATGAAGAGAAAGGCTGTACCTTTAGGTATCTATATCAACAGTATGTATGGTCTCTCGTGCGTTATAACACACGTAATTTTAATCCTCGTGTGGGACATTAGGAAGGGTCTTAAAAAGCTGATTCTCTTTACTAAATTTAGTCATACAACAAGCTTTTTCTATTATAGAATAAGATAAGTGAGAGAACCGATAGAACTGGTAAGAAGATTGAATGATAACAAACAAAAGTCAAAGAGCTAGTAGTTATGAGTTCGTAGCATTGGGTGAAGGGAAAAAGGGGTCTCTTTCCTCTCCTGATGGTAGAGGTCGATCCCTTCTTTGGTGCCTCCTTGTGGTCCTTCTCTTTAGCTTTTCCTCGGCCTTTAGAACTAGTTGATAGGCCACTTTCCACATCCGATGAATCAAGATTTCATCTTGGATTTATATCCTTAAGCCCTATCAAGCAAGGGATTCCTCGGATTCGTTCAAGCCATTGCGAATAAACAATTGGTAGAACTCCGCAACCCCAAACAGCACAAAACGAAAGTTCAGTGATCACTTAAGTAATTTTCCGAATTAGAACACATAAGATAAAGAAAAGAGCAAAGCGGGACTGGAGTGGGACCCGAAAGGGGACCACGAAGGGGAACCAATTCCCGATTCTAGTTTTAAACAAAACATCTAGGAAAAGGGAACGCAGCCGAGCCGGAGTGGGACTCGAAAGGGGACCACGGAGTGGAAACGATACATTTCCATTATGTTACCTAGCCAAACCCGCCACCTCATATGCCAAAGTTAAACAGTTGTTTTTCCTTGTAAAATAAAATGCGCAAGCGACCTTCCCCGCTCCCTCTTTTTCTACATATACAGTGGCGGGCGGAGCGCTTAGCGGCCAATGGGATAGTGGTTTGATTTTTGGATCGCTTCTACCTTCCCTAGTAGCCTAGCCTCTTCTGATCTCATTCCTAGTCCAAGCTCTAACTTTACCTGATGACTTTGTGTGTAGACCAATGGCAGAGCACTTATGGCGTTAACTAGTATTGATCTCAGACTCAGAGCACTTTGTTCACCCCCAACAAGTTAGCCCATGCATTAGTAGCTGAAGCTTGAAATGGAATATTATTACCGAAATTTCATTGTACATCCAGAATAGTCCTAAGAAGACATGATCCCAAGCGGATACTTGACATGTCCCCCCTCTTCCAGGACCATTACAAGGGAAACGAAACCCAAGATTTGCTTTATCCAGTATCAAATGCGAGCTATCTGCAACTTTGTGCCCTAATCACAGTCGTCTTGTCTTTTGCTTAGTGGGTAACCCGCTTAGATAAGCCAATGATTTTCTTTTGTGTTTCAAAATACGGTTAACCAACATGTTAACTAATCGATTGCGATAAATTAGATCGGATTTTACAGTTTTTTCTTCTGTAGTACCTCGACATGACATGAGCGCGAAAGGGGTTGACCAACACCACCCTTTCCTGATCATCATAGCTTTTTCTCTTCTTTTATGGGCACTCAAAACTCAAGTGACCTTTCTTCTACCAACACTCTATGTTTTTCAAGTCCTTTTAAAGTGCATTATCTGCAACTTTGTGCCTCAATCACAGCCGTCTTGTCTTTTGCTTAGTGGGTAACTTGCTCAGATTTGTGAGCGAAGTTGGTCTAAAGAGCCGCTGCTCTACAGCTGGTGATTTTACGAGCCCGGCAGGGATCTGATAATGGAGAGAGCTCCCGCCACAACTGCCATTAATAAACGATCTTGTGATACTAGCGAATACCCAAGCACTTTCCATGCCTCTCGGCTCCCTTTTTTTAGTAAAAGAACTGAGTCAGTAAACTACTTACCTCCGGCTGCTGGTGAACCCATTCCATAAAGGAAGTGGCTGGGCTAATGGTGGTCAAGGATAAGGTACTAGTTTCAGTGGGAAACATTGAGTCTGCATGAGGAATTTAAGAGACTCCACAGAGAATGTATGAGTCAGTGACAATGGTAAACATGAAGCTTCTTCGGCAACGCTTTTTTCCAAGCAAGATGCAAGAGGGGATGAGCGTGTCTCCGCACTTAGACAAAATAGAGAATATTTTCGTGAGAAGAAGCGTCAAATGATTTGGACAGTTGTTGCGCTGGCGGAGCAAGGAGCCTACAGTGAAGATTGGGGCAATGAGGAGCTCTTGTGAGGGAATGTTGTCATATGGACAAGGCTCAAGATGCCCCGATAGCCGAGAGGTGTGGAAAGTGCTTGGGTATTTGCCGGTATCGCGAGATCATTTACTAATGGCAGCTGTGGCGGGAGCCCTCTCCATTATGGTCAACTAGAAATTATTATGTTCGCGATTCTTCATCCACCAATGCAGAAAATGCTTCAGTTTTCCATTCTCATATGAGGCTAGAAAGTTTATTAGCAATAGGTTGGTGCGAAGTGATTCATCATGCTCAAACATGAGTCGATCGTTCCTTAGGGACGGTTTATAGATCATCAAATTCCCACAAATGGAATGAAAAGTAGGTCCATGTAAATGATCAAGACCTCGCAAACAACAATGCTCCTTCCCCATATGGAGTTCGGTAACCTGTGGCTACCTCAGGACTATCTGACTACACTACTTGCGTTAAGGCATTAAAGCCATAGTTTGCTTGGTAAGGGCTAGCTTATTCCCAAACGAACCAGCCCAGTAAGAGAGATTCCCCCAGACACCAATACCTGCGGGAATTAGTAGCCACACTACGGGGTATAAGAAATTCCCTGACGGCTTCCCTTAACCGTAGGCCACAGTTGCTTATATTAAGTGAACCGCTATGGAAATGAAATTAATGAAGTGACAAATGCCTAACAACCAATGAGGGGCTAAGGAATAGCGACCTCTGTGACGACTGAAACAGTTAATGGCGACCTTTGTGAGCTACCTCCAGACCTTGGGAAGAGTTGAAGAATTAGCGGATGAGTTGTGGTTAGGGGTGAAATGCCACTTCTTAGGGACTACAATTATGAATGTTTGATACAAGTGATGCATGGTTTAGCAATCAATTACTAGCTTCCAAGTGTACTCTCGGTCTATTGACCATAATGGGCATGGTGTGTAACTCAAAGATGGGAACAACCTTAAACTGAATGAGGGTATGTGTATACCTACCCATCCAGACGACTCCCGATCATGTGACCTAATTCATTAGAATGGCCGCATGCTGGCCTTCCGCATCAACCAGTGCACCCCGATTACCGCCACTATAAGGCACAGCGGGACCCCCTGATTGATACTAAATATGTTACCACACTTCATTTTTTTATTTAAGAATAGTTTATCCATACAATCTTTAAAGTGATTATAATCATAACCGCCAAAAGGTATATCCTCACTTTTCCATCTATAATTAGTGGGTAATGATACAATTACCTCATTCACATACCTGGTATAATTCCATTATGGAAAGCATTTAGCAAAAATATTATCAAGATGTATTAAATAAAAATTACTTAAGTGATCACCGAACCTTCGTTTTGTGCTGTTTGGGTGACTCGTTAATGATGTGGCATCTGTCCAATCACGTGAGTTTATTCACAGACAATAGCTCTCGAGGACCATTGGTTCGCAGACAACCGAAGACAGGACGGCAGTGGTCGAGGATAAATCACAAATCTGTGAAGTCTTGGACCTCCGACTAATGAGGTGATGACACATGCATGCATGCATATGAACTTAAAAAAGGGGGGGACCATGGAGGGGAAACGTTTCCCGATTCTAGCTTTAAACAAAACCTCTATCCCTTAACTCGACTTAACTTTAACTCGCCTTAAGAGGACAGGTTTTGAAAACTAATGAGCTCTTAAAATAAGGAGAGGGGGTTTGGGGGAGAGGAAAACAAGAGAATGAGGAACCAGTTTTAAAGAGAGAATGAGATCCAGATTACAGAAAGAGGAAGGAGAAGATGAACAATTTATATAGCATGCGAATTTGGCTTGCCAATTAGAAGAATCGGTTGGCCAGTTGTGAGGTAGAATGTTGCTTTACGAATCCGGCTTTTCAGATTACTTAACCGGATAGCCGATTGAGGGGCAGAAACATGAAAACCATAGCCGAGTTTTCAGATTTCACTAACCGGCTAACCGGTTGGTGTCCAGAGAAATGCAAGCCAAAAATGGCTTACCAGTTTCCTTATCCAGTGGGCCAGATATTTCCCAGAATTTTGAAAATGCATTCGGCTTTACCGGTTTAAAAAGAACTAGCTTTCCGGTTGTGAGGCAAAGAGTGGGCTTTACAAATCTGGTTTACCGGATGTCTGGTTTGCATCCAGTGAGCTCCAGAACACATCCGGCTTTCTGGTTTGATAAAACTGGTTATCCAAAAGATGACCCGAGAACAACTAAAGCTAATCCGGCTGACCGGTTTGCTAAATTCGGTTATCCAAAATTTGTTCCAAGAGCAATCAATAAGAAAATGGTTGGTCGATGGAAAGGAAGCGGTATACCAGTTTAAACTAGAAAAACGTTTTGCCTTTAATTGAATTTTGGCAAGCTCTTATACTTGTATTATACACACCAATTTATTTTTGGCTTAAAAATTTGATCAATTTTAAATCATTTTGTGATTTAAAACTTTCCAATAAGCCATTCAATGCATGAACCATAAATGCATACAATAACAAACATATTAACTTAATCAACAAATCATAATTCAAGATGCAACATTCATCATTCCAAGCTCATGTCTTATATTTATAAAATGTTCTTCACTAAGAGGTTTTGTAAATATATTTGCAAGTTGATTCTCAGTAGAAACAAATTTAATCACAACATCTCCCTTTTTAACATGATTTCTAAGGAAGTGATGCCTAATTTCTATATGCTTATTCCTAGAATGTTGAATGTGATTCTTAGATAGATTAATAGCACTAGTATTGTCACACAAGATCGGTATTTGATCGAGTTTAATACCATAATCTCTAAAGGTTTGTTTTATCTAAAGAATTTGCGCGCAACAACTACATGCGGCAATATATTCTGTCTCGGTGGTTGAAGGCGCAACCGAGTTTTATTTTTAACTAAACCAAGAGACAAGTGAATGGCCTAGGAAGTGACATGTTCCACTAGTTCTTTTTCTATCAACCTTATATCTGGCAAAATTTCGAATAGCAAGTTAAGTCAATATGAGTTCCCTTAGGGTACCAAAGGCCAAGATTGATAGTGTCAATCAAATATCGAAAAATTTGTTTGGCAGTAAGCATGTGTGCCTCTTTAGGACAAGATTGAAATCTAGCACACAAGCATACACTAAACATAATATCAGGCCTACTAGCAGTCAAATAGAGTAAGGATCCGATCATACCTCGATATGTCTTAATATCAACTTCCTTACCTTTCTCATCTTTGTCCAGCTTGATGGTAGTACTCATTGGAGTGCTTTTTGTCGTTTCATTATCATAGCCAAATCTTTTGAGTTGATCTTTCATGTACTTGGTTTGATTTATGAAAATTCATTCCTCGTTTTATTTGATTTGGAGTCCAAGGAATTACTTCAACTCTCCCATCATACTCATCTCAAATTCTTTGCTCATACAAGATGAAAATTCTTTACACAATAACTCATTAGTAGAACAAAAAATAATATCATCAATATAAATTTGAACAATAAGAATATCTTGATTCTTATGCTTAACAAATAAAGTTGTGTCTGCTTTTCCCATCGAAAAATCGTTATCTAACAAGAAGTTTTTAAGCCTATCATACCATGCTCGAGGTGCTTGTTTTATTCCATACAAAGCCTTAGATAACTTATACACATGATTTGAAAATTTTTCATTTTCAAAATCAGGAGGTTGTTTCACATAAACTTCCTCCATAATATAACCGTTTAAGAAAGCACTCTTGACATCCATTTGATAGAAAATAAAATATTTATGACATGCAAAAGATAAGAGCATTCTAATATATTATAGTCTAGCTATAGGTGCAAATGTTTCATCAAAATCAATTCGCTCTTCTTGGTTGTAACCTTGAGCCACTGATCTAATTTTATTTATTACAACCACAATAGATTCATCTATTTTGTTTCTAAATACCCATTTAGTGCTTTTAATAGATTGATATTCCGGATTAAGAACTAATTCCCACACATTGTTTCTCTCAAATTGATTCAACTTCTCTTGCATTGCCATAATCCAAGATTCATTATTTTCCGCATCCGCAAAGGATTGTTCAATTTGAGAAATAAATGCAGCATGCTCACATGTGTTCCTCAGAGATGATCTAGTTGTAACACCTCGTGAGGGATTTCTTAAAATTACATCCTTAGGGTGAGAAGAAACATACCTCTACTCATTGGGGAGTGTTTGAAAAGTACCTTCATTTTGCTCTACATTTGTTTCTTTATGATGTTCCTCTTGAATTCCATGTAGTGCATCTTTTTAGTTGTCAGTTGATGCTTCTTCTTATTGTTCGTCTTCTGCATTATTATCAACAACGACTTTCTCGATAGAGGAGAAGTTAGACTCATCAAATGTAACATGCATAGATTTTTCCACAACCAAAGTTCTTCTATTATAAACTCTATAAGCTTTGCTTGAGCTTGAATAACTAAGGAAAATACCAACATCAGATTTTGGATCAAATTTACCAAGATTATCTTTTGTATTCAGAACAAAACATTTGCATCCAAACACTTTAAAATAGCCAATGTTGGGTTTTCTATCTTTCTAAATCTCATATAGAGTTTTATTAAGATTAGGTCTAATCAACACATGATTCAAAACATAACAAGCGGTGTTGACGGCTTCGGTCCAAAAATACTTAGGCAAAGAATTTTCATTCAACATGATCCTAGCAATTTCTTGAATAGACCTATTCTTTCTCTCTATAACTTCATTTTGTTGAGGAGTCCTAGGTGATGAAAATTGATGCTCAATGCTAAAATCAATACAAAAGTTCTCAAAAGCATAATTTTCAAATTCTCTATTATGATCACTTTTAATACAAGAAATACTACATCATTTTTCATTTTGAACCTTTTTGCAGAAAACTTTAAATGCATCAAAGATATCACCCTTATTAGCTAAGAATAATACCCACGTGTATCTAGAATAATCATCCACAATTACAAACGCATAATATTTGTCATTTAAACTAGCATATCTAGAAAGTCCAAACAAGTCTATGTGAAGTAGTTGAAGTAGTTTTGAAGTAGAAATGTTTTTCTTGCGTTTGAAAGAAGTCTTGATTTGTTTTCCAAATTGGCAAGCTTCATAAATTCTATCTTTTTGAAAACTGATTTTTGGAAGACCTTTAACCAAATCATTTTTCACGATTTTTGAATCAAATCCATGCTTGCATGACCTAATCTTCTATGCCACAACCAACCATCATCATGCAATGTGGAGAAACATTTATCATTTGTAGGTGCATAATATATTAATAGTATAGACATTAACACATTTATTTCCTACAAACAAAACTTTCCTATCACATGCATTCTCAATAACGCATTTTGATTCATCAAAGATAACTCTATATCCTTTATAACATAATTGACTAATACTAAGCAAGTTGTGTTTTAAGTTTCAACCAAACACACATTTTCAATGAGAGTAGAGGATACATTACCGACATTGCCAATGGCAATGATTTTTCTTTTTGAATTATCTCCAAACGATACATCTCCACTATTTTCGATCTTGGTAAAACTTGAAAACCAAGAATAATTCTCTGTCATGTGTCTTGAATAACCACTGTTCAAGTGCCACTTATTCTTCTTTTTCTTCAAGCCCTGTAGAGAAAATCTCAAGTTTTAGGTACCCAAACCTTTTTGGGTCCTTGAGAGTTAGCAATGGTTCATTTCGGAACCCAAACACATTTCACACCATAATATGCATTTCTCTTCACTGGACATCTATTTTTCATATAACCATTTTGATTACAATAATGACTTACAATTTGATTGTTAATAGATGTATTCTTCACAAAATAACTCTTATAATATTTTATTTTAAATTTGGCTTATAACCAATACATCCTTTGTCAAATACACATTTTTGTGAGTTTAATAAGTTATCCAACATCTTTTGTCCATTTGTGAATTTTAGCACAATCTCATTCATTTCATTGCTCTTCTTTCTAAGCATTTCATTTTCATTTTCATTTTTTAAGTCATTCACGTGTGACTCTAAGTGCTCATGTGAAGTGCTAGAATTCTCAAATAATGTAACTCTATCATGCAATGTTTTATTCTGTAATTCTAAGCATGTAATCTTTACACTAAATGATTCATTTTCATTTTTAAACTCTATTATTTTCTTGTTTAGACATATATTCTGTTTACCAATCTTCATCAATTCATCATGCAAATCCTTAAAGGCATCTTGTAATTCATTATATGTAGGAAGAACACTTACCTCATCAAGTTCATCACATGATTCTTCCCCAAAGGCCATGAGAGCTAAATTTGTCATTTCTTGTTGCTCTTCATCATCACTTGTTTCCTCATCGCTATCATCCTACGTGACTACCATAGTTTTCTTCTTGAATTTTTTGAGGAGAGGACAGTCCAGTCGTATGTGTTCGGGCTTCTTGCATTCACAGTAAGTGATTGGCTCTTTCTTCTCCTTTTTATTCTTATAGCCTCTAAACTTTCTCTGCTCATTATTCTTCTTGTAAAATTTTCTGAATCTTCTAGCCAACATTGCCAACTCCTCATCATCCATCTCGTTTTCCTCATCACTCTCACATTTTGAGACCTTCAAAGCAATGTTTTTCTTCTTTTCCTCATGCCCTTTTTCTACTGCCAAATATTCTTCATATGAAATGAAAGAACCAATTAAATCATCAATAGGTAAGACATTTAGATCTTTGGCTTCCTTAATGGCAGTCTTTTTTTGTCTTCATTCTTTAGGTAGCGACCTAATGATTTTCTAAACTTTCCTAGGGCTCCTGGAGTGTTTACTATGTCCATAAATCTAGTATACATAGAATATAGACTCTCATTTTGTTCCATTTGGAACAATTCATATTGTCGAGTGTGCCTTCTTATTTTAGATTCTTTCACTTGATTCGTGCCTTTATAAACAACTTCAAGTTTGTGCCAAATTTCATTAGCCCTTTCGCAACTAGACACTCTATGAAACTCTTTCTTATCTAGTGCACAAAACAAGGCATTCATAGTTTTGAAATTTAGAGAAGCTTTTCTCTTTTCCAATTCATTCCATTCCTATAAAGGTTTTTGAATATCTTCTCCGACTTCATTTTTAGTCAAAGGCATGAAAGGACCATCACTAACGATTTCTCAAATTTCGTAATTTAAAGTTTGCAAGTAAATTCTCATTCTAGTTTTTCAATACGAGTAATCATTTCCATCAATATATTGAAATTGTGAGTTGATTATCAATCATCAATATATTTAAGCACGGGATGTACTAATTGTGTTGAAACAAATTAAAAGGAAAAATGAAAAAAAAATTAAATATGATATGTTGTCACCTATTATGTACTGATTCTGCTTTTATATTCTATGCTTGCTTCTAATTGGTTCTCTAATCAGCTTGTCTGCTTTCTGCAGTTATCATCTCTGACTTACGACTTGCCATTCAATGACACTCTCGACTGGAAGAAGTTTTCAATGATTATTTGGGAGGATGATGTCCATAACAAAGGGAAAATTCATTAATTCACGTAAAAACATTCAAGGTATATCAAACTTTCTATTCAGTAATAAGTACATTCTACTTTATTTACAGTCAATTTCGATTCCCTCTACATGCAACTATGTGCTTTAATAGTATCATTTTCTCTATTGTATTCTCAGAAAAACAATTACTGGTAAAAACCACTAATCAGAATCATGCATCTATAAATACATTTTTTCTACCAAAATTTATCAGTCTCCTCTAATTTTTAATAACAGTAGCATAATAACATGTACGACATTATAGTATGCTGATTATGTACTACCAATCAGAAGCGGGATAAAGTTTTGTGTGGACTGAAGAGAACAACATTAGAAAGTACTTTGGAAACATACTTGTAATGTGAAAACTTGTATTTCGCGCAGTCTTATTTCTTTGATCTCTTGTATCTATTGATTGGGCTCAGAAGCACTTTGAGTGGAATACACCTCCAATGTAGTTCACTTTAAATAATAATTTCTTTTTTGCCGAGACATTATTGCTAATTCATTTTCCTTTGATCTTGCGACCTCATTTCTGAGAACTTGATGAAACAGTTATTTACTATACTTTTCCATCTTACGAAATGTTGGAAAAATAACGCATAAATGGTTATTTTTGAGGTTTGATTTCAATTTCAAGTGGGATCCACTTAGTATAAGTGAAAGGTCGAAGTTCTTTCGGGTATCCCTCCACGAGTACTTCAAAATGGTATTTTTATACCATCAAAATAATGCTCCGGTGAACAAGAAATTATTACTTAAAGTACACCCCTAGAGTTGGAAAAATTAGAGAAAGATATACTTGTCCTGCAAAGAAAAAAATAACTAAGATATGAAAGGTTTATATATAATTACTTGCGTATAAACATTCAGAATTTATTAAAAAAGTTTATGCACCTTGAAAGCAACCCCATAATTTTTCTTCGTCTTTTAACATTTATATTGTATCGAAGCATTTGAGTAGGGGTTTACATATAGTGTTTCTATTAAATAAGATTTTAAATTTATGAACTTGTTTTTTTATTAATTATGTACTAATAATTTGATTGTTAAACTTTGAAATGTTTGATTTGTTATAAGGATTTTAATATTGTATTTTTTTAATTAAGTAATTTATTTTTGTTCAATATTAAATTACACTATAAAAATCGATTTTTTCAAAAGCTCAACCCAACCTGCAAAATTGCAGGCTGGGTTGGGTTGAGATATGTAACGGGTTGGGTTGAATTTTTTCAACCCGTGCCCACCCTTACATTTGAGCATATTGGAAATTCGCTCTAAAATGATTTATGAGTGTGTTGAAATTGTTTTGTTTTTGTTGTACCTTAGCAAATAGTTGCCACTAAAATAATTTAGAAGTATGTTGAAATTGTTTTGTTTTTGTTGTATCGTAGGAAACAGTTGCCAATCAAACAATTGATAGAAAATTATTTTGTTCTTGTTGTATTATGGAAAACAGTTGTTGTTGCGTTTGAACACATTGAAAGCTCGCTGTAAGATGATTTAGAAGTGTGTTGAAATTGTTTTGCTTCTGTTGTATCTTAGGAAATCATTGCTAATCAAACTTAAAACAAGTGACTGAAATTTGTTTTGTTCTTGTTGTGTCTTGGAAAATAGTTGTTGTTCAAACTTAAAATACTCGACGATAGGTAACAAATCTGATTTAAGAAAACTATTTAGTATAGGCCTTACTTTTTCTTCAATATTTCTTATTTAGTTTATGTTTCTGTTAGTATTATAACTTTACTTTTGTGATTTATGCTTTGTTACTTGTTTCTAACCTTAATCACGTTATGTTTACTATTTTAGGTTGTTGTTTGCTGTTCAATTATATTACAAGTTATTATACTTATAACGTTTCTATTTCTATCAAAAATTCATAGAGATTACTATATATATATATATTTTTTTTGCCTTTGAGTATGTGATTTGCACCATTTTTTTTACAAAAACAAATGAAATTTACAGAGATGTGGACCTATTTGATATAAATGAAAAACTTAAGCCTATTGATACAAATAAGAAGACTATGTACTTGCACAAATTTACCCAACCCAATGTCATTACCTTTTTTCACTTCTTTCGTTTGGATATAATTATGTCAAGGAGTAAGCTGTTTTCTGATATCATTATTTACCTTATTAATCAAGTCGATTTATGGAAACCCTAGACCTTTGGACTCCCTGCAATTAGAGCAACCAATTGGAAATGGACAAGGGCGACGAACAAGAATCCTCCAACACCAAGAAGACGATAGACTGACCCAATATTTAGAGAGTCCAATTGAAAATGGACAAGGGCGATGAACAAGAATCCACCAACAATAAGAAGACCAGAGACTTACCCAATTTGTCAGAATGTCAAGCTTGTGGATTTCGAATCGACTCCTGCACCGGTAACGATAAAATTCAAGTTCTCTATAGCGAGTGGCGCATTGTTCTTCTTTGTTGTAAATGTCTTGATCGCATTGAATCATCAAAAATTTGTTCTTGTTGTTATAAGGAAACGATTGAAGATTTTTTAACTTGCTCCCAATGTAAGCGGTCTGTTCACAGAAATTGCTTTTTGAAGTGCAAGGCTATTGACTCTATGTCATCTTCGGAATCTTTAATTTGTGTTGACTGTTGGGTACCCAAATCGTTGGTGAAAAGGAGGGAACTTTTGACTTGTAGGAAAATTTGTAACAGTTCTGCCGATTTGGGAATATCAAATTCTAGGGTTTCAAATGGGGGTGGAAGCTGTGCTGTGGTTGAGAGAAAGATTGTGTTTGCTTTGATGGCTAGTGAGATGATAGGTAGGAAACCATTTGTACCGAAGAAGAGTAATGCGTTGGATTTGGAGGTGAAGAGGGACGAGGGTGGTGAAATTCATAAAAAGGTTGCTAGTGACGATGATGCTGAGTTGGCATTTCAGTTGCATAGGTCTATGAATAGCTCGCCCAGAATTTCTAAGAACTTGTGTGTAGTGAATTCAAGTGATTCTCATGTCCCAAAGAAACAGGAGTGTGATGTTGTGTTGATCCTCGGAGGATCAGGTTCTGGAAGCTGTTCGAGCAATGCGTTGAAGTCAAGTGGAGATGAGACTAGTACAAACTTTGATTCCAGACCTTCTTATGATAAGCGTTGTGAATCTGCTTCATATAAGCTCGCCGTGTGCAATAAACAGCCTGATCGCTTTTTCTTCAAGTACAGAAAGAGGGGCTCAAGACGTTTCTTGTTGAAGTATAGAAGAAGGAGCTCAAGTTCCAAACCTGTCCTGGACAATAAATCCAACATTTTCTTGTTGAAGTATAGAAGGAGGAGGAGCGCAGGTTCCAAACCTGTCCCAGACAATAAATCGGACATTGAGATTTGCAATCAAAAACCTGATCGGTATTTGTTCAAGTATAGAAGAAGGGATAAAAGTTCTTAACAAATTCAGGATGATAAATTTAAGGTTCTTAACGAAAAATTTGTCTCTCTTGTGTAGCGATAAACTTTGACTAAGATTGAGAAAGAAAAGCAACTTTTCCTATGTAGGACTGTGCTCAGAATCTGGAACATAGTTAATGAATGTGCTTTACCCCTACAAGAAATTGTGAGCGGTTTTTCCTGAGATGAATCTTGGATGGGATTAGTACTTGGTTAGTCTTCCTGTCTCCTTCTGCGAGTATGTGTTGGTTATAACTCTGTATTTGTTTGCTTTTCTTGTGCTTGTTGATGTATGTTGTTCTATATATTGCTTTCCTTAGCAACCTTGGAATCTCTTACCTAAACCCATGAAAAGCCTATTCTGCTTTACATTCATTACTGAGATAAATATTGCAGAGTTTCAACGAAGTTGAACAGGTTGGTTATGGTTCTGTCAATGTATGAAAAAACCTTTGATAAATGAGTTTCCTACCTAAGTTACATGCTGGTTTTGAAATTTCGATGATGGTCATTTTGTGCAGAAAATACAAAGATATTAAAGCAATGAGTTATTGTAGATAACTGAATCATGTTCATTCAGAAAGCACTGAACTGGAGTTTTTTAATGTTGAAAAATGTCCATTGCTAATTCTTGGTCAATATGTGCTATTTGGGACCTCTCTGTGGCTGTATCTCTATTTTGACATCTCAATGTTAGCTTGTGTTTCATTTCGCTTTATATATGCTGCAGTTTATAGGGGTTATACTTGGTTAATGCTGCTTGAGTACTCAGGACTGCAGGCTGGAACTTTCAAACTCTCTCTCTTTTTGATAACATTGATTGAGATAGAGTTTCCATTTCATTTTCACTTATTATGTCTGATTTGTTGTTTCTCTTCTGGAGAGATTAATTTCTTTTGATCCTTTTGTTTGTATGAATTAGGCTCAGAAGCAGTTTTGGATCATTTCACTGCACCACGGCATTGTTAAGCGCGGACTTTCAGTGAATGTTTCCACTTGCTTCTGCACATTGCATGTCCCTGTGCCAGTCTCACTGCGGCGAGAAGTATTATTCTATGATTTTGCCACTGTTGCAAAATGTGGAAGCCTACTCATTGATCATTTCCTTATTTGACCTCATTTCTTTATACTCAATGGAAAATTTACTTAACCACTCAATTGTACTTCTTCCCGCAGTTGAATTTTCAACATTCACAAGAAAGATCTGGATTATCGCAAGGCTTATAATTTTTGTTTCCATAATTCCAGCTTTTTATTTCTCATTTTGGCATTTTTCGTGATTTCTTATAAAAACAAATGATGCTGTCTTTACTGACGCATATTGGCTTCTGCAATTCTGTTTATTCGATTTTTTTAAAATTTCTAAGCAAATGATGTTATCATAAAAAACTAAATAAAAAAGGAAATGGGCTACAATAATAAAATTTTAAAATAGTGTAATAATTATTAATTATTTGTTTTCAATTTTCCAATGGGCTACCACCACTTTAAAGAGCAAAAGAAAAAGCTCTAGTCAGTGCACCTGCCGTCGCCAACGGGCAAGGGCAACGGCACTTTTCTTTTCCTTCTTTTTTTTTTTTTTAACTTTTTTATTTACATATCAAAATATTTAGATAGTTTAAATATTTTGGGGAAAAAAAAACAACCGTAATGGGTATGTGTTATGTGTCACATGTAAGGGCACGTTTGTTTGCAGCATTAAAGTGGTATTATAACACTGTTTACATTAAAGTAATACAAAACCATGTTTAGAGCTAAAATGGCAGGGATTATAAAGTGGTATTATAACACTGTTTGCATTAAAGTAATACAAAACCATGTTTAGAGCTAAAATGGCAGGGATTGGGTGGGGGAGCTAATGCGTCCACTGACGCATTAGTTTTATCTTTTTTTTTTTACTTTTAGCTTTTATTTTTCATTTTATTATTATTATAATATTAAAATAATAAATAAATAAAGTTTTTAATTTAATATAATATTTTTATTTTATTTATTTTTACATTATAATTGTTAATATTAATTAATAAAAAATAATTTATCATTCAATAATAGTATATTTTTATTTTTACATTATAATTTATTAATAAATTTATAATTTACTATAATTAATAAAAAAATATTTAAATATGAATAAATTTAAAAATTATTAATTTAAAATTAATAATAATATAAAATATTAATTTAATTTAAATATATTAATATAATATAAAACATTAATATAATATAAAATTTAATTTAAATTAATTAAAAAATAATACAGTACAGTGTAGCACCAAACATTGTACAATATTATTATAATATAGTGTTAATGCAATACAACATAATACAATATATCAGTATTAAAATAATACAATACACCATAATACAATACAGTGTGCCAAACGCACCCTAAGTAATGTACATGTGTAAGTAATAGCGTAATGTGTATGTACTGTGTTTCTATTTTTTTAAATATAATAATTAATTATCGAACTAAGGATCGGGTTTATAAACTTTTAACTCTAATTTTTATAGAACTGGGCATGTGATGCCTTGAGTCATAGCCTTACCTTTGACCATTAAATTTAGCCTAAAGCTTGAATGTTCTGGGTCGAGTCAATCGAATGATGGTTGGGTTGAATTTTTTTATCATTTCTAATATCAATCAAACGGTACTGTCTTCTTGGGGGGGAAAAAAAGGGCAGAGAAAGTAGCAAAGCCAATCCATTAACAAATCAAGTCACTTGGGATAAATCATCTTAACTATTAATTAGCACTGCCTTTTCTTATCATTGGTTAGTACTGAGTAGATTGTTCAGACCATTAAAGCATTGCCATTGAAATCATTTTAAATCCCAAACATTGATGGATTGGCTTCTGATTATGAATTATTATGCTTTGCTCAAGGTGCTCTGTGTTTCCTTTTGAGAGAAATCATCACCACTAATTTAAGTTTAAGGCTGAAAATTATCAACACAACTATTCTGTTCCATTAGCAGTTAGTGCAGGGTCAAATTTTTAAACCTCTCATTATCTAAGTTATTTAGGCTATTCTTAGGTTTTAAAGAACTATCTTTTTAAGGCCTCCTCATGATTGTGTTGTGTGCCTATTAGAAATAATGATATAGATTTATTTTATTTATTAATCACCATTAGCCACGTTAATTTTGGAATTAATATATTATAAAATGGTAATTTATTAACTTGATTAAGATTTATCATCATTTCTAACTCTAAATTGTTTCTTTAGATTTAGGGTTGTCAAAATACCCGTTTGGTCAAGGAATGAGATTGTGCCAAACTCAGGCTTTATTAGACATAAGTTTGGAGTTAGATGCGAAACCAAATTTCATTAAAAAAAAAGAACTATAAAATATATATTATTTTGAATGATTATATTTATTTAGTTAATGTATTATATATATTTAAAATTCTAAAAGTTTAAAATTCATATTTTTAAAGCCAATTCCATTAAAATAAAATTTAAAAATTATAAAATAAATTCAAAAATAATATAAAATATGAAAACTAGATCTTTGAAATTTGAATTAAAAAATCCTGTATAAATGTTCAAAAAATATGTTCTGACAGATCCGAATATTGTCATACCTAAGCCAACTTTAATTGCCATCCTAAATTAAGTCAACTCCAAATTTTTTTATTTCAAAAAAAAACTCAAATTGTTTTCAATCTGTGGGCTGAGGCATCGGAGTGTTACGTGTCTAGTCAGATATATTTTGCATTTAATTTACTGAAATAAATTGTTCAACAAAAATCATAAAAAGAAGTAGAAAAAAACCCCTAAAATTTGAAAAAAGAGGACCGTTGGGGCGAGGCGGCAGCGGGAACCCTTGCAATACACGGTGAAGGGAGCGAATCCTTTCGTATATATAATACAGAAAAAACGCTTTTCGATTCTCATTCGTGCATCATTTCAAATCATTCTGAATTGATTTGTGAATTTTGGCTCAATCTCAAACGAGCGTGATTTGTGCATTTTGGCTCAAAGGCAGATGTAACAGGCACACATGTCGCTTTCTGCATCCTGAGCCCGACCCGCCGATGATTCGACCCAGAAGAACAGCTCCGACGCCGAGCCATCCCCAAATTAGTGTTTGTGAGCACTGTATATCTGACTCTTGCGCCTACGCGATAAATGCCGATTTTTGCATTCGTGGGTTCACTCCGACGATGACAGTGACGACACAATCACCAACAATCCCTCAATGTTGACCAAATTAAGCGGTCACAAGAAAGCCGTTACGGGTATCGGGGCTCCCAACCGGGTCGAATAAATTGTATTCGGGATCTAGAGACGGCACGGTTAGGGTTTGGGACTGTGAATCGGGCCAGTGTGTCAAGATTATCAACAACGGGGCGGAAATCGGTTGTTTTATTTGTGAAGGTTCGTGGGTTTTTATCGGTTTGCCTAATGCCGTTAAAGCCTGGAGAGTTAACACGGCTAACAATGATTGTGATGAGCCGTTTGTTCTCGACCGACCAATTGGGCAAGTTAATGTTTTGGTGGTGTATAATGATCTTTTGTTTGCTGGTTCTGAAGATGGTGTGATCACAGTTTGGAAAGAAAGCTTCGAGGCGAATCCGTTTAAACAGGTGGCTGCGATAAAAGCCCACTCTGGTTCTGTTCTGTCTCTAGCCGTTGGAATCCAGAAGAGGAGGTTGTTGTTTTCAAGTTTGCGGATGGTGCAATTAGGGTTTGGAATCTTGAGGATTGGGAGTGTGTTCAGACACTAAGTGGGGGGCATAGTGATGCTGTGATGTCTTTGCTCTTCTGGGATGAGTATTTGTTCTCATGTTCTTTGGACAAGGCCATCAAAATATGGTGGAGTGCTAACCAAGATGGCAGATTTGAGGCTGTTTACACACATGAGGAGCAATGTGGTGTTGTGTCACTTTTTGGGATGCTTGATGCCAAGGCTAAACCTGTCTTGTTCGCATCGTGTTGTAAGGACTCTGTAATTCACCTATATGAGCTGCCATCCTTCAAATTGAGGGCAAGGTTGTTTTCGAGAAGAGAAGTTGAAGCTGCTCAAATTGGTCCTGATGGGCTGTTTGTTCTTGGAGACAGAAGTGGTTCAGTTGGTGCTTGGAAGTGGTTGTTGTTGGCAAAGCAACAGAAAGTGGACACTCAGTGACAGTTATATGTATATTCAGAGTACTAAAACCTTGTACAAACACTACATGTAATTGTCAATTTTATTGATATGGTAATACCACTGAGATCTCTTCTCATTTTGCATAAAGGCTTTGTTGCATTTACACAATCACCACCTCTCAACTATTTTTCAACAAAATCTGTCTAAAATTATGCAACTGTACTGGCTTCTTTTTTTTTAATCTTTATCATTCAAAACTAATAGAAACAATTTCTTGCACAACAAATCTATTTGAAGGCTTCAAAGGAAAAGGGTTTTGTATTGCACCCACAAAATTTTCTAACGATAACAAATTCCCCAAACCCCCTTCTCATTCTCTGTTCTTTGTTGAATCTTTCAATCCTTGAGCAGGTTTTCAAAACTCTCTTCAAACAATCAATCAAAACACACAAAATGACAAAGAATAAGTTTTAAGTTTGAATAAGATAAACACAAAGGCTTTGTTGAGGAAGAGGCGGCTCCATCTTGTTTTAGGTTTAGACCATAATCTAGTCCACTGTCGAAGGATTAAAAGCCTCTCAACTGGAAAGAAATATTTGAAGAAGCAAGTTCATTCTTTCAGAACCAGTTTATTCCAGGTGGATGATGACAATTTGGCGAAGTTGAGGCCATTTGTTTGCACTTTTCTTGAACTAGACAGTAGCCCGTTTGAGATGTATGCATGCACCATGGGTATCTGATGTTACTAAGAAGGCTGTCAAGCTACGGGATCCAGATTCCATATACTTCAGTTCCCGGATCATTGTTGCTGAAGACTTCCAGAGAAAAGATTAGAAGAATCTGATCTTAGTACTAGGCCAAGAGATGAGCATTGTTATTCTTGATGCACTGAGTGTGTGTGGGGTGATCAAACTGAGAACTTGATAGCTGTGGGAAAATATGACTAGTTTATGGATAGAGAGATGATTGGAATCAAAAATCTTACTCTGAGACATCGACTGATGAAAGAGAGAATGATGGCGAATTAGCAAACATTCTGAGTGTTCTGAAAACAGTCCATAAAATGTATTTTGACAGTGTTCGCGAAAGAAAATTCGTGGTGGGAATCTGAAGGGGTGTACTTTGCTCTTTAGTGATGTCAAGGATTTTATTCGAAGCAGTTCAAGGACAGAGGAGACGGGAGCAACATGCACGATCGTAATTGACTCCTCAGTTACACATTTGGTCTCTACGAAAACTGAGATTTGTTAATGGGCAGAGCAAGAGGAGAAGTTGGCCGTGTATAGGCAGTCTGAAGATGACTATCTCCCACATAATCATTGAACAATGATGAGTTCCACATTTCAAGCCATTCTTCGGTCATTCATTTATGTAATGTAATACTGTTACTGTTTTCACCAATAGTGGGTCTTTGATGTACTACTCTAAATTGATGTTAAGTATTGAACCTCAAAATGTTGCAGCTAGCATTCCTTAATCAATTGTAATCATTTCAATGGATATATCATTATACGATTTTCAAGTTCTTCTATTTTAACTCGCCAACCAATAGAAAGCTGTGATACTGTTTTTGATGACCTCAGTACAAGTAGATTGTAGAGTTTGCTTCGATTGCATGAATTTGCAATGATAATATTGTCTTTTTAGCCGCTATGGTAGTCTTTCTGACGACTTCCTTTCCCTGACAGCATTGAAGCATTTAGATGACATACTTGAACGAGAGAAATTTTCAAGATTCTCAAGGAGGAATTTTTTTAGTAGCTTCAATGGATTTTTAAAAGCCTCAGATCAAATGAAATGTTCGTTAAATTGGATGAAACTACAATTAAGGTAAATACAAGCAAACGATGCTGCCTTTACTAAGACATTCCGGTATGATAAAAATTGTTACAAAAGCTTTTCAACTTTTGTAACAAACAATCAATGGTCAAGGTTACATCAAAACTAAAATAAAGAAGCACAACAAATTATCTGCACAATTTGTCTTGAAGTCCCTTGCTGAGTCACCATGCTTACAACTGTCTCGATCTTTTGATTTTAAGCTCTTGCTTCTTGATGCTTTGATATCAGCTATTGGATCACTGGGGCATCTGACCATCATTAGAGTTTGCTTAGCCTTGCTGAAGATTTAAAACCAAAGCGTTTTCTGCCACGACATCTTCTTTTAGGCATTCTGTCGAATACGTTGGTGCAACCATCAAACGCCGTCATTTTTTACTCACTGAAGGGCTAAGATCATTTTGTCACATGGATTGCCAACCTGGCAGTTGGTTATTTAACCCCTGTAACAAACTCTCCTGCCAACGACTTGTGTTAAGCTATACGATTGGCTGCAGCTAGACTTTACTTTAGTATAAATACACTAAATAGTCGTCATTGTAGTGTTAAGCTTAGATCAACAAAATTCAGTTTTAATTGTCAAGATTTTCTCTGCTAAGATTAGCCCAGATAAACATTTCTTATTTCTTCCAATCTCAGTGTAAAAACACAAAAAAAATAAATGGCGCAAGAGTTGAATGGAGAGGCTGCGAATGGTGAGTCTTTTGAAAGATTCCTGAGAGAAGCCGGGGAAGAAGCGAAAGGTAACGAAATCTTGAAATTGTTTTTACAATCGTGGAGACTTGTGCGAGATCTTGTTGGAAAGCGGGTGGCAGAAGTTGCAACTTTAATGGAAACTGAAGAAAGGATAGTCAATGTTGAAATGCTTTATATGCCAGAATCTTTAAAGAATCGCATCATCCAAGAGGAGAATGGTAAAGATGTTGTGTTGGTGATGAGCAAGAAAATCGGAAAGACTGATTTAAACAAGAATGACAATCGGCTACTGATACCATGGGGAAATCTAAGAGATTATAGTTTTGTCAATCAAGAGGAGAAGAGCATTCTTGACTCAAAGAAAGGTGCAAAGAAAGGCATAGAGGTCTCGATGATTCCTCCTTCTCTTGAATCCAATGTTAAACTGAAGTTAAGGAAGTGGAAGACTGGTTATTGTCTCACGGAAAAATGGCATTCATTGGTTGTGAATAAACAAGAAAATAGACTGGAAATGGGTGTGACTGTGAATCTATGGAGCTTCAGGAACAACTCTTCTGAGTTGTGTTTTGCTTTGCAGAAATGTTGAAGGAGAAGGAGGGCCTTATGATAGCAAGCAGAAATTGCAACATTATTTCATCAGCGGTTGCGTGTTGGTATTGTTAGATGATATTTTTAATTGTGCAAGAATAAAATTGTATAGTGTGATAGATGAACTGTGAAGAAGATTTAGTCTTTTAAATACATTGAAATGCTATATAGTTTTGTACAAGGTTCTACAGTTTTTTCTCGGAGTTCTCTGAGATGAATCTTGGATAAAATTGGTGCTCGGTTAGTCTTCTTGTTCTCTTACTTTAGTTGTATTGGTTTCATTTAATTTGCAACCTTGGATGGCAATGTCAAATTACCCCATGAAAAGGCCTGTTTAGATTCATTACTGAACAAAATTTTACTCTTTCATGCACGAAAAAGCATGCGCCTTGATAACTGGGTAATTTTCAACTATTCAAAGCACCAGACTGGAATTTTGTGAGGTTGAAGAAATGTCCGCATTTGGAGCGGAGTGCTCGTGTTTTGTTCTGCTTTGATGTGAGGCTATTCATTTGTTGTCACTTGCCATGCCATTGCAGTGAGGCTACTTTTTCGAGTAGTTTGTAATTACATGAATTTCACAAAATTTTGTCTTCGAGTGCTTGTCAAACTTTTTTCAAATAAATTTCTCCAAGAAAAAGAAAAAGGGATTGCACGAAACTCAAATTAGTTTTTTATTCCTCTACTTTTTGGTGGTTTAGATTTGTGAGGTCATCTAAATAAAATTATTTAAAAGTCAGTCTTCGAACACTTAAGACTAAAAGAATCAAGTTGTTTGGATAATAAGAAAAGTTTGACAGAAAAGAGAAAGTTCTGGAAATCTGTTTATCAAGTCATTAATAAGAATACAAATAGAAACTGTACAAGTTCTTCTTTATACACACACGGGTAGCTGTATAGCTAATTTGTTTTAACTAACTAAACACACTCATTAGCTATTATAACAAACAAGAACTAACATTCACATGTACAAGAATCTACTAGGGATGGCAAAACATCAGGTCGGGCTCGGGTTTGACCAAACCTGATCCGATCTGATCAACAAAGAGTTAAAGTCTGACTCTAAAAAAGTCCTATCTACTTATAGTTAGGGTCGGGTCGGGTCGGGCCCGACCCAAATCGGGCCAACATCGGGTCGAGCCTACCGAAATCATTTTCCACCTACAATTCAATGTTGAAAAATCAACTTCTTTATTGCATATATAAGAATTCGAATGAGGAAATGAAGCATCTACCATTTAACTAATAAATAGTTTATTTTTTTAAAACCATGATATACAAATATATATTAAATTAATATTTTTAATGCAATTGAATTAAAAACACACAATGTAATTAAATTAAAAATACACAATGTAATTCCACAACCATTTTATTCATACACAATTCAATTTAACAACCAACATAAAAAATAAAAAATAAAAAATAAAAAACTCATGTCTTATATAAATAAAAACACAATGCAATTAAATTAAAAATACACAATGTAATTCCACAACCATTTTAGTCATACATAATTCAATTCAACAACTCAACCTAAAAAAAAAAAACTCATGTCTTATACAAATAAAAATACAATACAATTAAATTAAAAACATGCAATGTGTAATGTTGTGAGGAAGCATTGTGTGCGTGTATTAACTTGTGTTATTTTATTTTTTTAAATAGGGTCGGGTCGGGTCGAGTCATATTAAGCCCGATCGTGACCCTAAATTTGTTCGGGCCTTAAAATTTTGGCCCTAACCCGACCCTAAACTTAAAAATTCGGGCCAAAACTCTAAAAATTAAGGTCGGGTCAATCGGGCCAAAAATAGAGTCGGGCTAAATTGCCAAGCCTAGAATCTACATAACCACCAGGAGCCAGCTGGCAAGCCAAGTCATCGATCTGAAGCTATGATCTGGAGCTACTTTAATCCTCCGCTTTGCTGACCACTTTGCATACATGAGCTTCCTTAACACTTAGAGATACACACACATATGTTATCTTATTATATTGACCACATGTAAATGTCCAAATTTACCCAGAAGTGGTAACAAATCAATATTAGTGTTAACATATACTGAAATAATGATATTTGATTTTTTCAATTTATCTCGACAACCCCACTTCTCAATTATCTTATTTATTTTTAAAAATACCCTTATTTATGTTATATTGTTTTTTTAACTCAACAGCTCTAATCTCTTTGTTCCCCAAAGCCTCAATTGCAATTAGATTTGGAAATCGACACCTTGGTTATTTGTGGCCTTTAATCTTCTAGCAATAATGTACATTAGTTTCTTATGTTACAGGTGTGATGATGGGCCTGAAGATATTAATCATTTTGTTTGTTGCCTTGTTGGGTACTTGGGTTGTCAGGGTGAAGAAAGATTTGGTAATTAACTCCTTCTATAGTATAATAAAGAATGTTGTTCATAAGAATTTCTACCCACGTCCCATGATGCTGTTGCTGCTTCTTTTGTAAAGAATGAATTTGAGAATTGAGTGGGTATTTGCTGGACAAAATCTATGAAGACACCAGACAGAGTTCGCGATGTTGAAGAAAATTTAAGTTACATCTACTCTAGAAAAAATGAAAATAACTTTAAAATAAAAATTTAGTGTGGGATAAATATAACTTTTAATTAAACAATAATTTTAATAAAAAATATACAGACGTTATAGATTTGTCATAGAGTAAAATTAATAAGCTTGCATACTATAATAACCAATATTTACTAAATATTTTAGTACCGTAACTTTTAAACTACAATTAACCAAAAATAATTATAAAATGTAAATTACATGTGACGTTTAATTGTATAGATCTGTGTCCTATTATGAAATGAGTTTGTTTTTTTTAATTGGACTTTTGGAGATTTGTTGACATGTGGCGTTTAATTGTATTTAATGGTCAAAATTTATATTCTTTTATTATTATTATTATTATTATTATTATTATTATTATTATTATTATTATTATTATTAGTAGTAGTAGTAGTAGTAGTAGTAGTAGTAGTAGTAGTAGTAGTAGTAGTAGTAGTAGTAGTAGTAGTAGTAGTAGTAGTAGTAGTAGTAGTAGTAGTAGTAGTAGTAGTAGTAGTAGTAGTAGTAGTAGTAGTAGTAGTAGTAGTAGTAGTAGTAGTAGTAGTAGTAGTAGTAGTAGTAGTAATAGTAGTGTTGATCGACCTTAACACATTAAATTAGCTATTCTTTTACTATTTTTACTTATTCTCACACCCAAAGTATATCAGTTCCCAAATCGATAACTTAAAATGAAATAAAAAAAAGAGTGTTGGTGTCTCTTATTAAAAACATGGGATTTACATGATCATTTCTCCAAATCTTGAGTGTAAATATCTTTTTTTTAAAAAAAATCTAATGCTATATATTAATGAACAATTTCTAATATATAAATTATATTAGCCATAAATCCAGTGGCGGATCTAGAAAAATAATTTACTGGGGGCTAAATTAAATAACAACAAAATGTAAAAACTGAAATTTAAATATATAAAATTTTTATAACACATTTACAATTATTCTCTATACGATTTTATGTTATGAAAACGTTGTGCAATTGACTTATTATCAACATTATTAAATACATATTTTTCTACATAAACAATAAAATTATTATTCATCCATTTATCTCTCATTCGATTCTAAAGTTTATTCTTCACAAATTTTATTGCTGAAAATGTTCTCTCTATTGTGGTTATAGAAACTGAAAGAACTTTATTATGGTTATAGAAATTGAAAAAACAGAACTTTTTAATGATTTAATAGAGATTATTTAAAAATTTATTAATTTTTCTTTTAAAAAAATCAGTGGGGACTCAAGCCCCCACTAGTCCTACACTACATCCGCCCCTGGCCATAATATTATATTATGGCATGCCTCTCACGTCTGTTATATTTTGTTTATTTATTATTAGCTATATTCTTTTTTATTCTTCTTAATTTTTTAGTTTTTGTTAATGTTGTGTAACACATGTGGATTAAAAAAAAGAAAAAAAAAGAAAGAAGAAAAAGTTGGGTTCTATATATGGAAAGGGGGGGAAACTATTTTTAGAAAGGAAAGAGAGAGGGACACGTGAGAGAGAGAAAGAGAGTTGACCCGATTTTGACCCGTGAACCCGACCCGACCCGCGACTTTGACCCGAACGGATCTCGTGATTTTGGCCACCTCACCGGCCGAGCTTGGTACCGATCTGAAGCTTGGAAGCCAGCCGTCATAACCCAGCCGTCCTCGTTGCCGGAAAATGACTTGAAACGCCGGCGATTGAGCTTGAAAACCCGCTGCCAAGACCCGTTTTCACCGCCGTTGATTCCGTCAGATTTTTGGTACACCACCACTCGGATGTTGTTCCTCAGCTTGGCCTCATCATTGTTCGACCAATCTCGTCACCTGAAACCGCCGGATTGCCGCTGATCAGCCATTTGGAAAGCTCACGGCTCGGGAAGCTCGATCCGCCGCCGGCACCGCGTGTGGGGACTCACGACCACCACCATTGGACTCATGGAGGTCTGAACTATCAGACCTAAGCTTTCCGTCGTTGTTGACTAAAGTCCGGTCACTGTTGATTGGCAGGGGCAATTTGATAAATTCATAAAACTTTAGGGTGAATTTGTAATTTGTGGAATCAATGGATAATTTGATAATTTTAGGTAAGGACAGTGAGGTAATTTGAGATTTCGAGGGTAATTCGGTAATTTAAGTTGTTATGGACATTTTGGTCATTTTACGCTCCGAGGGTAATTTCGTAATTTCTAGCATTGTGGTTATTCTCGTGATCTGAATTGCGAACAATTTGGTAATTGAAGATTCTGAGGACATTTTGGTAAAATAATGATGTTGAGGGTATTTTGGTAATTTTGTACATGCGGGAATAGTTATTATTGATAGATATTCGTTTCGAGAATTATTATGTAAGATTAGTTGTATTTTAAATTTATGGAGAATGATTATGTCGTTTCCTTGATTAGGAGGATCCGCGAACGAGAATCAACTCGCGGACGTTGTTGATACCGAGTTTTGACATCGCACTGTGAGTGGAATATACAAAACCTATTTTCATAGTATATGATGATTTTATGATACAATGCAGTATGTTTTGATAAATAAGTATTTGATGCTTCAATTTAATGATTTCTAGAAAATTGATTTTTATCTATGTGTTGATATTTATTGTTATTAAGAATGAGTTTGATTAATGATTTTATTGTCGTTTTTAAGTAAATGCATGATATTAGAATTAAGTGGATTTGAGATATGTTGAATAAAAAGAAAATGAGATTTCATATGTGATTATATATTTATGTACATGTGTATGAAATATTATTTGGGAAATCATTGGACAATACCCTTTCCCTCTAGATACAGAGATACAGATAATACAAGATGAATACAGAGATACAAATGAGATGAGATATAAGCCTTTGGGGCCCGTCTGAACACACATAAAGGCTTTGGGCCGTGTGTTTAGGTGCTTTTGCCTTTCGGGGGCTTATGCATGCAGTATGATGATTACAAAGACACAGATGTTGAGATATATGAGATATGAGATGAGATTTTCCCCATCTATCCATTGTAGCTCCGGGGCATGATGGTTCCCTGATTGCCCGTTCGTCGAGGTCTGGATATGATGAGATCATTCCCCTGGATACTTGTTATGATAGTTTTTGGTATTCAGTATTTGATATGATAAGTATTATGATTCCATCGATTTTATGCAGATTTATATAATATTGTATTTCAGTGACTGATTTGAATTAAATATGTTTATATAAGTTCTTATGATATTTTGATGGAATTGATTTGAGAAAGATTAAATCATTTTAAATAAATTTATTTTTTTCAAAAACTATTATCCACTCGCTGAGCTCACTGAGTTTTATACTCACCCCGTTTTCCTTATATTCCCCCCCAGGAAATTTGCAGGTACATCAATCGACTTAGTAACGATAATTAGATTTGAAATTGTGGCCACGTGATGGTGCTAGGAGTCGTAGATTTAATATTTTGACATTTGAGATATTGCAAATTATATTTATTTGCTATATTTTATAATTAAGGATAACCATTGTATTTTAATATTAGAATGACTTGGGTGATCTTTGATATGTTGACTTGAGAAGTTGGTTATGAAGGTTGGATGGATATTGAGTTATTTTTGGGAGTATTATTTTGTAAATTGTAGGTTTAGGAATGTTTTATTTATATGGGAGATTCTGCCGAATTTCTGACAGAATTCTTAGATATCATTATTTATTATCGAATTCAATTATACGAGTTTAGATAGACTCGCCCTAAGGGTGCGGGGCAGGTCGTTTCATGTTGCAATTTGCAGCATACCAAATTTATTAACAGCTTAAAATCGGCATGCTTCTTATGAGCTGGTAATTCAAAATTACGATCCAACGTGGTTGCACATCATCTGCAAGCAGGTGCATGTGGATTTGACATTTTTCAAAATCAGCTAATCTTTAAGTATGATTTAATGCACGTTAAATCAGCATCAGGAATTACTTACTTAGTCTGGCAGCAATGACTTAATTAATTGAGTTGAGAAGAGGACCATGTGATGCCCGGTGAAGTTGCTAATAGTTGGCTTGCCTTTGTTAGCTAAGTTTGAAATTCAACATCAGCCATGGCAGAGCGCCAATTTGATTTCTGCCTACCAAGTGGATCTAAAATATATTGCTGATAGCTCAATCTTTAAAGCTACCTTCAAATTTTATTTCTAAATTAAAGCTATTACCATTTACATTATTATTATTATTATTATTATTATTATTATTATTATGATTATCTTTTCTATAAACCAACTACTAAATCCCTACAAAATCTCTTTTTAACGTTAAATTAACAACTTTAAAAATTTTAAACCAACTACTATACGTTCAATACTTTGGTGCTTAAAAAGAAAATGGAAACTACTTTATCTACCCCACTTTCCACTTAAGAAAAAAAAGTTCATTGTTTCATTTTCCATTAATCATTGCTACTCACAGCTATAATTCATCAAAATTAAAGTTTTGAAAATTTTCAGTTTTGTCTTCCTATTCTTTTCTTAATCAGATGTGTTATTAGGTCGTTTTTGTTTCTTTTAAAAATAGTTTTGTGTTACTTGGCTTAATTATTTGCTTGTTTACTATTTTTTCACTAGAAAACAAAAATTGTCTACTAGAAAATATATATCAAGATGCAAAAATCTTAAAAAAAAAGAGAGAGAAAAGAATAGAATGTAAATTCAGAGGCCAACATTGAATGCACATCCACCATGTGCAGCCAACAAACAAACAAAAAAAAAAATTGGGGGCTGCCAAATGATTCGCGGTCGCTATTCCAATCCGGGAATTCCGGGTTGAAACAGTGCCGGGTTAAAAGATCTGATGCCGCATATTATATATATATATATTATAAACTCTTTACCTAGAAGGCTTACAAGCTGATGCCGGGCTTATAACAATTTCTATTCAATTATGTTAGCCATAGTATTATATTTTATCATCCCTCCCACGAGTCCGTTTTTATTTATTTATTATCAAGCTCGGCCGTACTATAATATAAGCACAATTTTTATTTTTATTTTTATTTTTTTAAAAGAAACTCTCCACCTAGGAGGTATTTATTGACATTGAAAGGAAAAGACCTGCAACAAAATAGGGGCACAACAAGGCACACATAATAAAGGCAACACAGAAAACTCATGAACAGTTGTCAGTAGTTGGTGAAATTTGTAGAGACACTCCGCAGCACAACAGTTTCCACCGTCAGCCCTGGTCCGCATCCAAACAAAACACCGCACTCCAATCCCTCACCCGTTGTGGCTTTCATTTCCTCAATACTCTTCTTCCTCACCTCATCAAGAATGAAGAACACTGACGGCGCCCCCACATTTCCATACTCCCTCAGCACATACCGACTTGCCCAAAGTTTTTCCTTTCGCAGTTCGAGGGTTTTTTCAACTTGGTCTAGAAGGCCATCACCGCCTGGGTGGACAACGTAAAATAACGAGTTTCAATCACTAATTCCAATCGGACTCATTGCATTTGATAAACACTTGCCTAGATAATTCCCAATTGCCACAGGCACGTCTCTTGATAAATGACAGTACGTGCCCATTTCTTTCAATTGGCCCGAGATATAATTTTCAGTTTCAGGGACAGTCGTCTGTGTGCAAGACAAGATCTGGAATAGTGGACGTTCGTGATTGGAGATATCAGAATCTGCACCAATAATTGCAGCCCCAGCTCCATCACCGAAAACCGCTTGCACAACCAAGACGTCCAAGTGGGTTTCGGATGGTTCATGAAAGTCCAAAACCCTGATATCAGAACATACTACAAGAACACGAGCTCCAGGATTGTTCTCTGCAATATCCTTGGCAAGGCGGATGACTGTCCCGCCCATGTAACAGCCTTGGGTATAAATCATGAGCCTGTTAACGGACGGTTTGAGGCCGAGAAGCTTCATCAGACGGACGTCCGCACCAGGCATGTCAACGCCATAGAAGGCACTAAATATAAGGTGAGTGATCTTTGAGACGGGCTGTCCCCACTCTTTGATGGCCTTCAGTGCGGCTTCCTTCCCAAGCTTTGGTACCTCATCAATCAGCATAGCTTGTCGAGCATCCAAAGATGGGGCCCCGTAGCAGCACATATTTGGATTTTCTTTTAGAATCTCTTCAGTAAGATGAAAGTATCGTTTTTTAATAGATTGTCTCTCGCCTGTTCATAACCAAAATAAAACATTATTATTAATCAACAAAAAATTACATAAGACCAAGCTATATTTTATTGAGCTTTCTAATTAATTTGTTTGTGTAAATAATGCATGCTTACATATGCGCTTGAATTCCTCTTTCAGCTCGGTCTTGTGGTCGCTATTGGTGACTCGAAAGTAGAAATCAGGATAATCAGCTTGGTAGAAACAGTTAGGAGGAGTTGATGTGCCAATGGCCAGTATCGTTGCTGTTGGTCCTTGATCACTTTTCACTGTCGTCATGTCGTAGAGCCTTGAGTTGCTTTTTTCTTTTTCCCCCCTTAAGAAGGCACGAAAATTTATAAGACTAGTTTTAGAAAGATGAAGATTACGGGGCTTTAAATAGGCAGCGACGTAGTTCTTTTATTAATTATAGACAAATCATGGGGCTATTTTTGATAAGGGAGAATAAAAATCATAGAAAGGGTCCTTTTTGTTTTTTTAAATACCTAGAGGAAGAAAAGTCAGCATTCCCGTGCATGAATCTGCTTCAGATACTCATTTTTTCTCTTGTATAATTAAACGTATTCTTATAGCAGAGGAGGATACAAAGTATTTAATGAAATGAGCTTAATGAGGATTGATTTGTTACTTTAAAGATTGTTAGGGAATTTTAATCCTGCCCAAGATCCTGCAAGTAAAATATATCAAATAAATAACAAATAAAAAAATATATGAAGAAATAAAACCAATGACATAACACAATAATTTACGTGAAAAACTCTCCTATAATAAAAAAAAACACGACTGTCACGGAAGACGAGAAAAAATTTCATTATGTGAAAAATTGTTAGAATCACTCTAGTATTTTTGCTCATACTCAAAATCCCAATAACACTCAACTTCTTAATAAACTTACTATTTCTTTCACACAAAAAACTGTTTACTTGTAAAGAACTTATTATTGTGTTTTATAAATAAGTGAACACAACCTACCTATATATAGTGATTATTTTTTGTGGGAGAAGTAATCATTTTCATAACAAAGATTGTTTTAAAGTAAATTAAATTTTTTAAATTTTGCATATGAATGTTGAAAGTAGATAAGTGTCCAAAATATATTTTAGAAATTAAAGTAAATAACCTCACCTTATCCATGTTTTGTCAATTATGTTCCCTCACACATCTTTTATGAAGATTTGCTATTAATAAGTTGAGCTACGTTACTTCACGATAATATGGCAAATTATTAATGAACAAAATCTGATAAACTAAACAAACACGTTGTACAGAACCCGCATGAAATTAATGAGGTATGAGTACTCCATTTTATCAGTATTTGGCTGCAATAATAATAATAATAATAATTCGTAAAAGCATTTTAACAATGTGTTGTGAAAACTTTCAGCGTAAGAGAGAACTTAGAGAAAACAGAAGAAGGTGAAGAAATTGAGTGTAACTTTTATATTTTGACAGATCCATTAACAAATATGTGAATTTCAAAATTTAATAAATATGAATTTAAAAAATTGAGTGTCTTAAAAAAAATTTAGAGTATAAATAATCCCACTTGATGTAAAATTACATAAGGCAACATTAACATAAGATCGGTCGTCTTATTGCGTACATCACTCTCTCATGATGTAACATATTAACTGCTTGATCCATTTATTATTATTATTATTTTGAAAAGCTTAATCCATTAATTAGTGACAATAACTAATCATCTCTCAAATTTAAAACAATAAATGCGCAATTCGAGAAATAATATATAAATTGAGAACGTCGACTTGCGCGTGAAAACAAAATTTTTTCAAAATTTATGAGCTTATATATATCAAATTGGGAGAGAAGTGTTAGATAGCCGCCACATATTTTTATTATAAAAAGTGAGCACAGCTAAACTCAGCATATGGATAAATTCATGTATAAAAGCGATTCCCATTGTCATAGAAAGTAGAAAGAATAAGTTAGGTAGTCTCATAGAGATGGAAGAACACAAAAGGAAAAGTTTGTGTAACAGGAGGTACCATCTTGGCTGATCATGAGACTTCTTGATCATGGTTACTCCGTCACAACCACCGTTAGATCGGATCCAGGTATGTATGCTTTCAAGTTCAGGGTTCTTTAAATTTAATAGGTCATTATTTGATTTACATCTTTAATGACAAGATTGAATTTGTTGAATATTATGAAAAATAAGCAGAACACAAGAAAGACCTTAGCTTCCTGACAAATCTACCAGGAGCATCGGAGAGGCTTCAAATCTTTAATGCCGATCTCAATGACCCTGAGAGCTTCGATGAAGCCATTGCTGGATGCGCTGGCGTTATTCATGTAGCCGCGCCTATTGATATTGATGGAAAAGAAACTGAGGAAGTTATGACACAAAGAGCAGTCAATGGAACAATAGGCATCTTAAAATCATGCTTGATATCTGGAACTGTGAAGCGATTTGTGTACACTTCGAGTGGATCAACAGTTTATTTCAGTGGTAAAGATGTTGATATGCTAGATGAGACATTTTGGAGTGATGAAAATTACATTAGAAAATTGGATATCTGGGGAAAATCGTACGTACTCACTAAGACATGATGATAATGATGTCCATTCCTGGCTCGACGCGCTTAACGAAAGGGAACTTTCTATATTCGGAAAGAATTTCCTTACTTTAACAAGTAAGCAAGTAAACTACTATCGTAATTAAGCAGCATCCTTTAAGTGAGTAGGGGTGCGCCGGACCGCCGACGAATAATAGGTACCCCCACACCCCAGGCAGAGTTAGTGAGCCGTGTAATAGGCGACCATTTCGCGCGGTTCGGGGGGCACTTGAGTCAGCCGCAGGCGCCCGACTGCGTCTGCGTCTTGACCCCTATCAACTGAAAGGGCAGCTCTTGAGTTTGCAGAAGAACATGGATTGGATCTTGCGACACTAATACCTTCTTTTGTTGTTGGTCCCTTCATTTGTCCTAAATTTGCTGGATCTGTTCGCAGCACGTTGGCCATGGTCTTGGGTACATGCTTTAATTTAATTTGTCGAGATTAATCATTTCTATATGTGTTGCCTTTGATCGACTAATGCTTTGGTAAACATCTCTGCTTATCAGGAGGAATATAGCATTCTTCTCAACATATCAATGGTGCACATAGATGATGTAGCAAGGGCGCATATTTTTTTACTTGAATATCCTGATGCAAAAGGGAGATACATTTGCTCTTGGCCAAATTAACTATTCAAGAGATGGCTGAATTTCTTTCTGCAAAACACCCTGAATATCCAATAGCAAATGTGAAGTAAGTCCAATTAAGTTCTACCCGTAATTATCATCTTTTAGTATAATGGAGGAATTTTGCAATTCTTTATCGGAGATTGAAGGTTATAAATTATCAGCGTTATCGTCAAAGAAACTCCTGGATACTGGTTTTACATATAAGTATGGGATCGATGAGATGTTTGACGGAGCAATCAGATGCTGCAAAGAAAGAGGCTACCTTCAGTGCAAATAGATGAACTTATATAAGTTCATGTTCTGAAAATGTTTTATAGCTAATTGTAAATCAATCTTTCTTTAATTGTAATTAATTTATTTTATATTAGTACTCACATATATAATTTTGAAACAAATATGAAAAAGTATTTTAAAAGAAAACCTGTGATGCTGTCATTTCTAGAGAAAGATGAAAGTGGTCTAGAAAAAAGAAATAAGTTTGACTTAGAATTGACAGAATGTCAATATATCTCTTTACAAATTGTAATTGCTCAAGTGACTAATTCTAGTCCTTATAATTTTTTTTTGGTGATTTTGTTTATAGCTATTTGTAAATCAATTTTTTTAACTATAATTAATTTATTTTTATATAAGTACTCACATATATAATTTTCAAATAGATATGGAAAAGTATTTCAAAAGAAAACCTGTGATGATGTCATTTCTAGAGAAAGATGAAAATGGTCTAGAAAAAAGAAATAAGTTTGACTTAGAATTGTTAGAACTTCCTTATGATCCTAGACAACGACTCCTAATTTTCTTTTTACAATCGAAATATTTGACATGAAGTTCGTTGAGCATATTCATAAAGGGTCCTTGCCAACCTAAATTCCACAATTTTTATAAGTCTAAATTTAGGCAACAACAACGACAATTGAGTCCTGCTCGGTTCAATATATACAAAAATTAGCTAGAATATATTATATCAAAGAATGATGGATATTGTTTATCTTGTTATCTTTTCACACTACAAATTGGTGAGCAAGCAAGTGGTGAGACATTTACAAAAAATGAGTTCTCAAATTGGAAGAAACCAGAAAGATTACAAGAGCACATTGGAGGTCCTAATAGTGCTCACAACAAGGCCATGGGTTGTTGTGAGGATTTGATGAAACAAAAGCAGCATGTTCAAACATTTTTCTATAAACATTCTTATTAAGATTGGAAAGATTATCGAGCTAGCCAGTTTGCATCCATTGATGTTGTTCGGCTTCTTTTAGAATAAGGGCTTACATTTTGTGGTCATAATGAATATGATAATTCAAGTAACCAAGGAAATTATATTCTAACTTTAAGATTTCTTGCCGATCACAATGAAGATATCAAAAGAGTTACTTTGAAGAACGCTCTTGGAAACAACATGTTGATTGCACCTTCAATTCAAAAAGACCTTGTGAGGGTTTGTTCTATTGAAACTACCAATGCTATCATTAGAGATGTGGGTGATGCATTATTTTCTATTTTGATTGATGAATCCCGTGATGCATCTATGAAGGAGCAGATGGTTGTTGCATTGCGATATGCAGACAAGAATGGATCTGTCTTTGAGCATTTTATAGGTTTTAAGCACGTTACTTATACTACTGCTATCTCGCTCAAGGAAGCTCTTAATCAGTTATTTTCCAAATATGGATTGAGTATATCTAAGTTGCACATGCAAGGTTATGATGGGGCTAGCAACATGCAAGGCCAATTCAATGGTCTTAGGACACTTATTATGAATAAGAATGAGTGTGCTTATTATATACATTGTTTTATCCATCAATTAAAGTTAGCTATTGTGGCTATGGCAAAGAAACACGATCAAATTAATTCTTTCTTCAATGTAATTTCTAATGTTATCAATGTTGTTGGGGCTTCATGTAAACGTCGAGATATTCTTTGAGAGAAGCAATTACTTTCAATTGTTGAAGCACTTGAAAATGATGACTTATTGAGTGGGCAAGGCCAAAATCCAGAGACATCATTGAAACATTTTGGTGATACATGTTGGGGCTCACATTATGGTACATTACTTCATATAATCTGTTTGTTTCCACATATAATTAGTGTGCCTGAGATAGTTGCAAAAGATAAGTAAAACTCTAGTGAACAGAGATTTCAAGCAAATTATTAGGTAAAGCTTAGGTAATCGTTTGATTTTTTGCTTACTTTATATTTGATGAGAGATATACTTACACTTTCAAATAAGTTATCACAACCACTTCAAAGAAAGGATGAAGATATTCTGAATGCCATAAAATTGGTTGAAATATGCAAGAAAAACTTGCAAATGAGGAGAGATGATGGATGAGATTTTGTGCTTTGTGAGGTTTCTTCTTTTAGTTTGAAGCATGAAATTGATGTCCCTAACATGAATGATGTGTTTTTACCAAGGGTTCGATCATGACACAAGGTTCGGGAGATCTCAAACATGTATTATTTTTGAGTTGAGCTATTTTTTGTTGTTTTACATTTGGAACCTTAAGAGCTAAATAATCATTTCAGTGGGGGTGAATATGAAATTGCTTCTTTGTTTGGCATGTTTAATTCAAATGACTCATTTGCTACTTTTGATAAGGACAAGTTAGTACGCCTTGCTCAATTTTATCCAAAGGATTTTTCACCAACAAAGCTTATGCAACTTAAAACTGAACTTCAAACTTACATAATGGATATGCATTATAGTACTGAGTTTGCAAGATTGAAGGGAATTGATGACCTTGCTAAAAGAATGTTTGAGACAAAAAAGATAAGATGAATTTGTTAGTATATTTACTCGTGACATTAGCATTAGTTCTTCTAGTTTCTATGGCCACAGTAGAAAGAACATTTTCAACAATGAAATTTGTGAAGAATGAACTTCATAATTGAATGAAAGATGAATGGATGAATGATAATTTGATCGTTTATGTAAAAAAATATGTATTTAATAGTATTGATAATGAGTTTATTGCACACACTTTCAAAATATCAAACCTTGTAGAGAACAATTGTAAATATATTACCAAAAATTTTATATATTCAAGTTTCAGTTTTCACATTTTGCTATTATTTTAATTTATCTTTGGTAAATTATTTTTCTAGATCCACCACTGAATGAGAAGACTACCATATTAGTTGAAATTGGTCTATTTTCAATTTGTTAGTTTTGGCTAAAAATCTAAGTAAACATGGCTACTAATCTAATCAAAAGCTCAAGCATAACTTTTAGTGTAGAGTTAATTGTGCATTTGCATGCAATAGTAAATATATATTTTTAGAAATGTATAGATAATTCTAATTTTTTGGATGTAGTATTATGATTTGAAATAAATATGCTGCTGCTGCCATTGCTGCGAGCCTATAAGTTACATGCAAAACACACTAATTTGAAATAAATTTGTTTCTACTACCACCGCTGCCATTACAAAGCAAAATCTGCTGTGGATTGTGGGTAAGTTTAATAATTGTTAAAACTTGTAGTGGAAATTTTTTTTTTAAAAAAAAAATTCACCAGCATGTTGTGTGAGGATTTTGTATTAATTTTTTTTAAGTACGGTTTTAGTAATAATAAACCAGCTGTAGCGGTAACCCATTGTCATCCTAATTAATGAACAACTTCCAATAAATTATGGGGGTTAAGGTATAATAATTTACTATTAAGGGGTGTGTGCTAGTTTGATGTTGATGTTAAAAATAGTACTATTCACAGTTGTATTTAATGGTCCTTACTGATGAATTGAGCTATGGGCTCTTTTCTTAATTAAAAATTTTATCAAAATATGAGTGTTTAAGTCAAACTAGCATTATATTTCGTAGAATATCTTTTATGAAGATTTGCGATTGATAAGTTAAGATAAATAGCTGGCTCATAATAACGTATATATGGTGAACAATTTTTACTAAATTATGTTAGCCATAGTATTATATTTCATCACCCCTCTCACGCGTCAGTTATTTATTTATTGTCAACTCTTTTCGAATAAATTACGTTAGCCATAATATTATATTGAGCCATCTATCTCACATGTCCCATTTTTATTTACTCATTATCAACGCTTTGCTAATAAATTATGTCAGCCATAATATTAATATTGTATTATCACGCTCGCATGTCTGTTTTTATTAATTCATTCTCGAGGGAAAAAACAGCTATTTCCTTAAGATTTGAAAAATGGTTAAGACCTTCAAGCTTTCACATCAAGGACATTAAAACTTTTTATTATTATTATTATTATTATTATTATTATTATTATTATTATTATTATTATTATTATTATACCCTTTGAACATAGCAATTAAAAAAATCGACTTTAAATTTTTTTAATAAATAAACATAAAATATAAATAATTTAGACTATCTAGTAAATTAATAATATTAATTATTTTTAAAAATAAAATTAATTATAATAATTTCTTAAAATGCAAATTATTGCATTTATAATAATATATTTACATTTATTATAAAGATTCTAAATAAATTTTTGGGTTAAATAGATTTTATAATTAATCAAAAGTATTTCATGTATTGATAATATTAAAAATATTTTATATAATTTCCAAAATAATTTAAATTCTTATATTTTTTAATATTATGTTTCTATTTGATTTAATATGATAAAATATTTCTAATGGACTATGGATTATGAAAACATTTTTTAATTCTGAAGCTATTTTAAAATGTATACATTATTGTTAATATATATGTTTTCATAATGTTAATTTTGACGAAAACAAACAAGATTAAGAATGGTTAATCTTTTAAGCTCAAATTATTTTTTTATACATTGTAAATAAATCATTACTTTTACATTATAAAGGTTTTATATTTAATGAAAAAATAATTTTATGAAATTGGTTGTTTTTCTAATTGAAAGAATTTTGAAAACTTTAAAATCAACAAGTATTGCTTGAAATTTTAGAGAAGGACTTATTTGAAAAGTATCATAGCATTTTGGGCTAGATCATAATTTTAAAAAGTTTTGTGATTAACAAAGTATTATTTTGAAATTTTGAAATTGTATCTATTTGTAAACTTTCATAATTTTTTGGGCCATAATATAGGTTTGGGGTCAAACTAGAAATGTAGAAAATAATTTCACTGTAATAATCACTGTAGCAAACGGCTAACCGTTTATTTAAAATAGCTAACCGATAATTTCTAGAAAGTATGTTCTGCAAAGTATTGTTAAAATGATGATTCTGGAACATAATGGTGAACCGTTTACTGAAAACGGTTAACCGATTATTTTCAGATTGCTAACCTCGAATCGTTTAGTAAGAACGGTTAAACCAAATTTTTTTTGCAGGTCTCTGGAATTTAATGGTGAAAGGGTAAGCTTAAACGACAAACCGTTTATTTGAAATTTGGCCTAATGGTAACTTTTGACCAACCTAAATGGTTAACCGTTGATAGTTAACGGCGAACCATTTTCGGGCCGACAGTTTGTAACGGCTAGTTTTTCAACTCCAAATATAAATAAGCTCATTTAAATTCAAAGAAGGGGAATCACAACACAACCATTGAGCTTATATTCGATAATACAATCTTCATAGAGCTTTAAACACATTCTTGCTTCATCTATTCACACATTGGGCATTGATTTGTAATCTTAAATATTGTGTGAGAGAAAAACAATTTGTAATTTTTTACTTTGAGTGATTGTAAGTGTTGGGATACACTTGAGTTAAGAGATTGGGGATAATCTCTTGTTGTAAAGGTTCATTGACACCTTAAAGTCAATTGTAAACGTTTGAAGCTTTGGAAAGGCTCATATAGTGAAATCCTCAAGCCTAATGTGCTTGAAGGCGTTGACGTAGGCGGGGATTGCCGAACCACGTAAAAATTCTTGAGTTTACCTTCTCTTCCCTTATTAATTTATTTTTGTGCTTTCATTGAATTTATGATTTTCGAATTTATTAAGACATTAGATTAAATTGTTTTGTGGTTTGCTTAACTTAATTTTTAAAATTTCAATTCACCCTCTCTCTTGGGTTGCCTAATTAGTATTGCAATTATGATATATTTTAATGGTGTACTTCTATTTATTATAATATATTGGAGTCAGCTTTTTTGGATTGAGAGATATATAAATTATTATGGTCAAAAGGAAATCTCGATATCATTTCTTGAAAACTTGGGAATCTGAGTGATTATTTTCTTAAACTTTAAAAAAGTAGTTGTCCTTTTCCAACTATGACATTATAATATTGTATCATCCCTCTCATGTGTCTATTTCCATTTATTTTGATGTCACGCTTTTCTTAAAATTATGAAGATGCCTCATTATACACCATTTCTTCTTCTTCTTTTTTGTTTAAGGTGATCATTACAAAATATTAAACTAAAAGGTGATAGTTTTTCATTTTTTTTTCCAAAAATACTAAATAGAACAAAGGCTGACAGGGCCTAACTAAAATTATGGACACTTGCTGTTCTAACAAAAACACAAAGCCTAGGCTGTTGAAGAGTGGTGATATTTAACACCTCATTATATCTCATCAACCCTTATTTTTCAATTAACCCATTAAAGTTTTAAATTAATTTTTATTTCACAACATATCTCATATAATTTCAAATTTACCCTTATTATACTTTTTTTAAAGCACCTGTTATGCAAAACTTATTAAATCTATTTTAAAAAGGAAAAAATTCATGATCACTATAATCTTTCTCTTTCTTTTTAAAGGTTTCATCCACTGTTGTCATAACCATAGAAAAGATTTGATACTTTTCCATTATCTTGTTTGAGTATTGCAAAATAATCTTTTTGATAATTACAAAAGTACAGTATATAATATTTAAGAAGAGATAATAGTTTAAAAAATTAAAAGAAACTGGGGTTTAAGAAATTAGATTAGTCGAATTAGACATTAATAAAAAGGATGAGGTTATTTAAACCCACCAATCCTCTTTACACCCTCACTCTAATTAAGAATTTTATTATCTAAATAATTTTTAATAAAATTACTTAATTAACCTTTCTTCTCCTTCTTATCTCAATTTCATAAATTCTGATAAACTCATTCATATATATTCTCTTAGTTGCAAATTATTGATATTACAAACTAAGAGAAACAAAATCTACTATTTAAAATTGACCATCAAGAAATTTTTATTAGTCATGAAAGTTAATAAATATCAAGAAATTAATTTTTGCCAAACACAAAAGTTCATAAATATAAAAAAAAATCTTATATATAGAAAACATGAAATAGGGATCATGATCTACTAAGAAAGGCTAAAAATATGAATTTAAAAAAGAGTAGAATTAAATGTTTAGTTTACAGAATATGAGAGAAGAGAGAACATGCAATTCTAAAGTAGAGAGAGAAAGAGATAAGTGAAGGATATTTTGAGATCATCAAATTTTTAATTTTTAACAACAAATTCATTTCTTAAATTTGGGTGTAGAAAGGAATTTAGTGGGTTTAAATAACCCTACCCTAATAAAAATTGTTATGTAGGTCCACTTAAAAACTAATTATCCTTACAAGTCATTTCATATAAAGATAAAGTAGGTATTAGCATAAAAATAATTAGTAGAAATTGGTGAGATATATTGAGAAGGTTAAATATCACAATTCCTTTTAAAAAGTCTAACGCTTATTGAGCTATGCTGTACTCAAGATTTTTCCTAGTTCAACAATTATTTATATATATATATATACACACGCACACATACATACATAAAAGAAAAGGAGCCCCTTCTTTGATGAATAGTGGTGGTGTTTTATTTACTTTTCGTGTTATTGTGGTGAACGATTTCAGAAATGAAGGTGCCGACAGGTTGGTTTGGTGGCTGCTGACTATTGGGTGGTAGGTGGGAGGAGATGAATAAGAAGAGTAAGGTTTGTTGGGAGTGTGACACCTGCCTCATAATAACCTAAACTGTTATTATTATGCAAAACAAATACACAGAGAGAGACAAGGCAAGTGAAAAAGCTCACAAATTCTAAAGGATTACAATAGGACGTAGAAAATTAATTCACAACCTATTGATATTCTATAAGAGATACATGGTTTTCTAACTCACCAAATCTCACCAATTAAGAAGATTACAAAGGAATATAAATGTTCACCACCCAATGATATCATATAAGAGATACAAGACTTCTCAACTCACCATTTTAAAGAATCTACTAAAGAGATACAGAGTTATATGAAGATACTTTAATAAAAATACTCTTCAAAGTTACATTCTCAAAATCATCATCCCTGTCAATTTGAATTCAAATTAAACTTGAATTAAATATATTAGTTGTCATGAGGTGGAAGAGAATAAAGCAAAACACAATTTTAACTTCAAGGTCTATTTTATCCGCAAATTTATATAGTCAACACTCATTTAATCATAACTTAATGTAGCAAACTCCAAATCAAACAGTGTAAAATTCATTAAATTCCTGAATCAAAGAGCTTTCTAATAAAATAAATATTGTTGGTAAGATCTCGATGCATTGATGCCAGTAAATTTAGAACTTTAGGCCTTGTGGAGAATTCCTCATAACTGTGACATTTGTTGATAAAATCTTGAATATCGGTAAGAAGAGAAATCCGAATTTGATTCCATAGAGCTCCTTAGAAAATAAAAAATTTTATATTTTCAACCATATATAATGAATATTTTAATTACCTCCAGAAAAACATAGTCCAATAAGTGAAGCCATAATATACGGATATGCATGTTCCTTTTGGACATTTTGTAACTTTATGTTTTTATATGATTTACTTTTTTAAAGCATATAGTTTAATTGGTTCTTGTTAAGTTACATCATTTATAATTAATATCAACCCACAAATAATTTTTTTATATAGCTCAATTATTAGTTGTTAAATAATTAGAGGGTTATGAGAATTTTCAGTGAGCTGTAAGTTACAAAATAATACAACTTAGCTTGAATTTTAAGGGTCGTTTCTACGAAGTTTTATTTTTTATTTTTTAATTTTTATTATAAAATTGTTGGGCCCAAGCTTTTTGATAAAGTAATAGGCCGAGCATAGCTGAGGTCGAGCTTGACCATGTAAAGCCCAAGCTCGGCCGTTGGGCCTAAAAGTCAGGCTAAAGCTCCATTGAATTAGGCCAGTTTAGCTTTCTTTCTGTCATCTCCAAGTAAGATCAAACACAATTTATATTGTTTTTAATTGTTTTTCGATAGGCAGGAAAAAATTCTGGCCAGTCGTCGCGTTACTAAAAATACTACGTTGCCCGTTACTATTTCATAATTTATATTAAACAGCATTAATATTTAAAATAACAACAAATACTATAAATAATTTATTACTTTATGGGAAAAAAACCAATATTAAAAATGAAACACAAGATTGGTCACTTTGTGGTAGCCTTGAGCCCTTGACAGGCATAAACATGAAAATAGCATGTAACATATATAAAAAATTAAAAACCTTAAACATGCTTTGGTAAATCAAGATGTTGCGAATCAGTAATAAGTTATACTAACTAAATACGAGTACTTTACTGGCCCAACACAAATTGAATGACTCACAATGAATCTAACTCAATAATCAGCAGAGACAAACCCATCTTTCTACCGAGCAGTAAACCAAAGTATAAGACTTCTGCCATAGCATCAACATAATTAGAGTACACACCGACATCCACTGCTGTCACCATAACTAATCCTTCGTGATTTCATGCCACAGCTGCATAACCAACAATCCCATGCTGAGTATTCACAATAATCCCAAGCTGAATATTCACAGTAGCATCGATATTAAGTTTAAAACATCCAACCAATGGAGGCTCCCATGGCATAGATTTCGAAATTGGACACTTTAAAACTGTTCTTAAAGATCTCTTGTAGCCATTTACAACAAAATCCCAGCAACAATGCCCTTATACAAAGCCCAATTATTTGAACGCTAAATTCCCTATATAACCAAAACCAACAAATTCAACTCATCTGCGTATGGAAAAAATTTTTTACAATGAAGGAATCTTTTACTTTATTAGAGTGAGGACAAATTAAAGACAAAAATATATCTTATAAAAAAAGATAAAAATATATATTTTAATGCAGTGAATTTTGTCTTGCGCTATATGAGAATCTATGTTATTTTATTTTTAACCTTATCTATTACTTTATTAAAGTAAGAGATTTTGTTGTTGTCAGTGGTGGATGCAGTATATGACTAGTGGGAGCTATAGGCCCCCTGGCTTAAAAAAAAATCTAAGAACCCAAAAAAGAGTTTTCTGATTAGTTTCCCATTAAATTTATTAAAATGATCCTTATAAAGTTATAAACTTATAAAATTTAAACTTTACTAGAATTATTAAAGTTTACACTTTAACTAAAAATAATGATAGCCCACCACCCAAAACATTTTTCTATTCTAAAATATAGGATTAATTCTTTTAGTTTCCATAATAATAGTAGATTAAACTTTTCAATAATGAAATTTGTGAAGAATCATTTAGGACAAATGATAGTTCAATGGTTTATGTAAGAAATAATATATTTAATAATATTAATAATAAGTTTATTACATAATATTTTGAAAATATGAATATGCGTCGAGCACAATTATGTAACAAACATTTTATATATTCAAAATTATTTTAAATTTTGCTATTATCAAATTTAGCCCTCATAAATTATTTTTCTAAATCCGCCACTGGATATGATATGTTTTCGTTCTGGTATCGTATAAAAATTTACAGACTTCAATCACATTTAAAAATTAAGATAAATACTTGTTTGGTCTTTATATTTTGACTTAAGTGTCTATTTAATCATTATATTTATAAAAATGCATCAAAACAGCTCTATAGTTAAATACTTTACATTCTTACTTTTTTCTTTGTTCCTTAAATGCAACAACAATTCTGACATTAATAAATTTCTCTATAAAAAAGTTAATTTTCAAATTAATAAATAATTATTTACTAAAAAATTAACTAATAAATATCAGTGTGGAATTACTAATATTTTTTTTTGTACTTGTACGACAATCTTACTAATAATTTATAAATAACCAATACAACTCATTTAAAGCAATATTAATTAATATCTTACAACAATCTTACTAATAATTATTTTTCAAAAAGTAATTTATCAAATTAATCCTAAAAATAAAATAATAATATAAAATTTTGTACAAGATTTTTATGTTACATACTTTTAAGGTTAATTTGATGAATTGCCATTTTTTTTATTAACATGAGTGTAACATTTTAATAATAGAGGTATCTTCAGATATTTCTTTAAATACAAGGATTAATAAGCATTTAACTCAAAATATAAGGACTGGATGGACATTTACCTTAAAAATCAGTTAGAAAATTAAAAGTCGTCTTTAGTTTAGTTTATATGATCATTTTTGCCACAATCTTATACTATTAATCACCCACTTGCAGTGCACCATTTAGTATTCAAGTGCTTTATTTTTTTAATTTTTGTTGTTGAATAAGTTTTTGTTTCCAAGAAAAAGAAAACATGACATGCGTGAGAGCGGAATGAGAATAGGAGATAATATAATATTTAAAGTAATGATAGAGTCAGAAAATTTTATATAAATAAGTGCACAAAACTTTATATAAATAAGTGTCTACAAACTAATGTGGTAAGAGATTAATTGTATAAAACTATCTCGAGCCCACATAATCAAAAACTAGTTTTTATCAATTTTTTCAATGAAACTCTTCTTGTCATATTAACTTGTACACATTAACTATTTGTAACTCTATTATTAGTGTAATATTTATATTGAAAACATATTTAATAGAAATCCTTCATCAATATACAAAATAACAATAATATTATGTCCCATGTATATTTATATGAGTGATGATATAATTATAAATTTTTATACAAATTTATCTCGTACAAATTAATTTGACATTAATTTATTAGTTGAATGAAAATATAAAATAATAAAATAAATGATGTGACCTAAGAAATATTTAATTAAATTAATTATATTATAATATATTAATTTATACAAAATAAATTATTCTATTTATATCTCTCAACGTTTGAAGCGCAGATCTCCGTAAATCAAATGCAGATCTCCATAAAAGATTTCAACTCTAAAGGAAATGTGTTACAAAACTTCACATTTTTTTATAGATTCTTATAAAATTGTAACTCTTTCAGCTCGCCCCCACATGAGACACGCACAAAGTAGAGTAGCTAGTACTCTTGCTTTACGCCAAATCCATCTAATTTCATCTCTCTTGTGGCCATATGCACGTGGTCTTCACACACTAATTTCTACTTAATACTCATACAAAGTTGATATTTTCTTGTCACCTCCCAAAGAAAAAGAGCAGTAAGAGTAATAATTAGGGGTGGGTAAACGGCTCGGTTTTTTTCGAACCGAATCAAACCAAAAAATTTCAGTTTGATTTTAAACATAAAAACCGATCGGTTCTTTCACTTAATACTAAATAAATTTCAAAAATAAAAAACATAAATAAGTAAAATATAAATGGAAACCCTAAAATCTCTCACACACTCTAACACAACACACCATCTTTCTCACACCAGCCGACACACACACACCTCTGCACTTTCACTTCATCTTTCACACAAACACACACACACACACACACACACACACACACACACACACACACACACACCCCTCACCATCTCTCTCACTTTTGCCGACCTACACCCCCTACCCACCGCCATCACTTATTAGTCAGCTTGTCTTCGTCGCCATTGCGATTGTGTCAGTTTGTCACAGTTCGTCCCGTCGCCCTCATGTTAGCCTTGCCTCCTGTTTGTCACGCTTCTGTCGTCGGTAGCCTACCGATGCTATATCGCCGGTGGAGTTGTGCAACATGTAATGAATTTTATTTATTTATTTATTGATTATTTCTTAAATTAAATTGATTTTGATGGAAAGATTTGGAAGCAAATGGAAGTTCATAGAGGGGCTGTTGTTTTTAATTGAATCGATTTTAAGTATGCTCAATAATGCATTTCACACCTCTTTTCCTTAATTTTGTGAGTTGGACTTCATAGATTTGAGTCTAATTTGTTGGGTGTTGATGCAAAATTCTGGTCGTGTTCTTCTGCGACCAGGCTTTCTGCTCGTTCAACTCAATCTCGACCAGAATCTCTCCTCGCCCAGCTACTTTTATTCGTTTCCTGCGTTCACAGAACAGGTCAGAGTGCGCCGGGTGTTTTCCCGGCGTAAACCCTTCGACGCTCAAGTCAGATAAGAAGGTTTTTGGGAAAAGATTGGCCGTAAATCTCTTGGCCTTAGGTTTTTTATCGGTTACGAATTATTTGCTTTTTAGCCCCTTAGAGTGATCAAAAGTCCAACCCTTTTACCTTCGCGGGCTGTCTTTTTATAGGCCTCTTGAGGATCCTTCCTCCTTCTCCGTGACAGGCGGTTGCGTGCGTTTTCATCACTGCTGTGGCAGGTGGTTGCGTGTACCTCCATTACTGCGGTGGTAGGTGGTTGCGTGTATCCTCCTGACTGCGGTGGCAGGTGTTTGTGTGTATCTCCATGACTGCGGTGGCAGGCGTTCGTGTGTATCTCCATGACTGCGATGGTGGGTGGTTGCGTGTATCCTCCTGACTGCGGTGATAGGTGGTTGCATATTCTGCGTGGCTTCAAGTCTCGGGTTGGTGAGCGCGCCACTTCAACTAGCGTTGACCGGGTCCTCTCGCCGCATGTTCTCAGGGAATGGTACCGCGCCTCCAACAACAAACTAGCTTCACAGACAGTACGTTTGGGCTGGAGCAGGATGGTTCTGCTTCTGCTACGTGCTACGGGCTCCATTTCCCTCTGCTCGTCTTTGTCCAAGCAAGCCCTACTTCCAGCTGCCTGCTCGTCTAGCCCTGCTCATTCTTTCTGGTCTCGTTGAAATACCCCCAAACACAGGTCCCCCAGTTTCTGGTGTTGGATAACGAAGTGAACCGACAGTAGAAACTCAACAATCTCGACTTACGTTGGGTGGGAAAGGCTGCCAAGAGTCGTGTCGCATTTAATTGCGGGTGAAGCGACGTGGCGGAAATCAAGCCTTCCATTTAAATTTCAAACCAAGAGTCGCAAGCCCTAGGGATTTGGGCCCATTTAAATACTGGCAGCCCAGGCGTCCTTCCTTATTTGGAAATTTCAAAACACTTTTTACCCAGCGCATTCACCGTTCTCTCTGTTTTCCGGCGAACGATTTTGGTAAATACACCTCCACCCTCGATTCCTTCCAGTCGAAACACTCATTCCGACTAGGACTTCCTCTTCGACGGCCGATTCTTCAGGTACCACTTCTATTTCCTCGTTCTTCAATAGTTGTAGACACCTCTCTTTCTTTTTCTGTTGTTTGGGTATTAGTCGGTGGTGGTGCTAGGGTGGTAGATTAGGAAATGTCGAAAGGCAAAGAAAAAATCATCGAGATTGATGACGACGACGAGGAGTTGGACTTCTTACCCAGTCTGCTTGCTGACGCTGCCTTTGACCCTAGGATCCCTTTAGAACCCAGTATATCTGACATTGGGACTAGGGCTAGGAGAATGTCTCCAGAATCAACCTCCTCGAGTCGAAATAGTGGTGAAGTTGGACCATCCAACTCATCAGATACCCTAAGTGAGGGAGAGGGGGGAGAGTTCGGTGGGAGGCTCTTACCAGGAGCCGCACGACCAGAAACGAGGAGTATGGTTGGGGGGTAGAATTTCAGCACAAGATTATGCCATTGACTTCATCACTTGCTCGACCACGTTTGATGAGCTTGTTGTCCTTCAGAGTCAGTACGGGATTCCTAGCGATATACTCCTTAGAGTCCCAGGGAAGAAAGATACCCATAGTCGGCCTCCCCCGGGTTTTGTCACGTTGTTCCTGGAAAGCTTTAAATATGGGTTGAGATGCCCTCTACATCCATATTTTGTTCGTATATTTAGCGGGTTAAATCTGTCTCCTGGTCAATTGAACCCCAATGGGTGGAGGGTGCTCTCCGGTTTGTTCGTTCTGTGGGATAGATGTTGTCAAAGCGAGCCTACAATCGACGATGTGAAGCACCTTTACCAACTAAAGAGCAGCCTTAAGGATGCTAGCTGGTATTACTTCCAATCTAGTGCTAAAAAGAGGAAACCCGTGACTGATCTTCCAACAGGGGGTGGTGGGGCTTGGAAGAAGAAGTTCCTTTTTGCTGGGGGTCCCTGGGGTCAAATTGCACAGATTGATGGGACTACTTATCGTGTCCCATCCCGATTCGTGGTCCCAGGTTGCCTGCTCGCCTTAGGTGTATTCACTCCATAGCTCCTGTTTTCTTTGCTTTGATTCTAACCAAATTTCTGTTCGCGCTACAGATTCTTGGGGTGTTCACTTCCCACTTCAACCCAAATCGCTCAAGCTGGTGGAGTCAGTATTAGCCCACTCTTGCTCCCATAGAGAGCTGTTGACTTTAGATAATCTGGTCGCGTCGGGTTTAGTAACTTCGGGCCACAGGATGGAAGACGCCGTGATTGCAGCCTTGACCAGGAAGCGTACCCGTTCTCAGACTACCAAGAAGGGCGAAGAAAAGGACGCTCCTGCTGCGAAGCGAGTCATCGTAGCAGAGCAGGCCTCTCCTCTGAGAACCTTGCCACTTCCTCCTGCCGTTGTTGGGGAGAGTAGCCGAGCAGCCACTGAGCCAGGTTCCTCATCTGTTTCCAAGAAGCCCACTCCCCGCATTCCAGATTACCTGGTCTCATTCATGAACGACCTTTCCGCACATGTGAGCAAGAAGGATGTGGAGGAGTTTTCCAGATTGGCCTTGCCCGACCTGATGGGTGCCATGCAGTTCAGTGCTATCCATCTTAGCTGCATGCTCTCTTACTACCAGGCCAAGTCTAACCGCTTTGAGAAAAAGATGCAAGATGAGAAAAAGGCAGCGGTCACTAGAGCCGACAAGGCCGAGAAGAAAGCGGGGGATCTGAACCTCAAGAACTTGAAGCTGCAAGAGAGAGAAGCTCTCGCTAAGGCTAAAGCCGCCACTCTCGACGAAGAGCTGACCAGGGTGCGAGAGGAACTGGAAAGGCAGAAAGCAACGTATGAAGCTCAGCTGGAATCCCTTCATGAGTCTCATCAAGCTCAGCTCGAGAACCTGGAGAATGAAGCTGAACTTCGATACAACCAGGGGCTTCGGCATTCCTACCTCAGCATCATGGCCATCCTTGAGAAGCGACATCCAGATCTCAACATGGATGGTTTTGCAGAAGCTGTTTCTCAGCGTATGGACGAGGAGGACGCTAAAGAGGACGCCGAGGAGGCGGAACCAATCGTGGTCGAGGAGATCCCCCCCTTCGTGCTGACCTTGCTATAGTTGGTGAGGTGAATGCCCCTCCAGATGCTACTGGTGGTACTCCACCTGCACCTGACGCAGACCAGCCCTCAGATGAGACTGCTCGACCTGTTGACCCACCCGCTGTTTAAATTTGGACTTGTTAAATTTTTTTTTGGATGTTATATGTAACAGCTCCGTTACTTAAACTTAATGAAATATATTGTTGTTTGCTTTCTCCTTCCGTTATTTTTCCATGCCTTAGTGAAGTTTTCGTTTCCCTGGATGTTTGCTCGACTTGTCAGGCTGAGAAAATCTGGGCACGTTTATCGTCTGGTCTTGCTGTAAGACTGGCTTCGAAACTTGGTGAGCAGTTGTGTGCCTTAGAGAAATTTTTTGACGCTTGATTCTGCTTTCCTTCGCGTGGTCGAGCGGGTCCCGGCATGTTTGGCTTCGGCCTCACCATAGAACAGGCTTTGAGACGTGAGCCTTTACACGCCTTGTATGATTTTTCGAAATTTGACATTCTGCTCGCCTACTCTTGGTCGAGCAGATCCCGGCATGCTTGGCTTCGGCCTCGCCATAGAACAGGCTTTGAGACGTGAGCCTTTACACGCCTTGTATGATTTTTCAAAATTTGAGATTCTGCTCGCCTACTCTCGGTCGAGTAGATCCCGGCATGCTTGGATTCGGCCTCGCCATAGAACAGGCTTTGAGACGTGAGCCTTTACACGCCTTATATGATTTTTCAAAATTTGGGATTCTGCTCGCCTACTCTCGGTCGAGCAGATCTCGGCATGCTTGGCTTCAGCCTCACCATAGAACAGGCTTTGAGACGTGAGCCTTTACACGCCTTATATGATTTTTTGAAATTTGGGATTCTGCTCGCCTACTCTCGGTCGAGTAGATCTCGGCATGCTTGGCTTCGGCCTTGCCATAAAATAGGCTTTGAGACGTGAGCCTTTACACACCTTGGAAAATTCTTGAAGCATACGGCAGACTCAACTTTCCTCGTTCGTTGATATCTTATTACACTCAGCTTACATGGTATTGCTTGAAGTAAATTAAATGAAGCATAAATATGAAGCAACAACTACGAACAGAGATATCCGTTGGTGTTTACAAATCTTACTGAAAATATTTCCTAAGGTGCACCGCGTTCCATGGGTGCCTTACCTCGTGGCCATCTGCCCGAACCAGTTTGTAAGCTCCAGGTCCTACCAGCTGCTTGACCCTGTACGGCCCCTCCCAGTTCGGACCGAGTACCCCTTGAGTTGAATCTTTTGTATTTTGGTTCACTCTCCTCAGTACCCAATCTCCAACTTTGAATTGTCGCAGATTCACTTTCTGGTTGTAATACCGAGCAACCCTTTGCTGGTAAATATATGCCCGCCTCAACGCTTGTTCCCTCTTCTCGTCTAGCAGGTCCAGATTTAAGCACATCTGGTCGTTGTTTTCTTGCTCATTGAAATACTCTATTCGATGCGTGGCTGTTCCTATCTCGGATGGCACAACTGCTTCGTGCCCGAAGGCCAAGGCAAACGGAGTTTCCCCGGTTGCCGTCTTATGGGTTGTTCTATATGCCCATAGTACACCTGGTAATTCATCAACCCAAGCTCCCTTTTTTGCTCCCAGTCTGGTTTTGATGAGCTTCTTGATCGTCTTATTGGCTGTTTCTACTTGCCCATTGGACTGTGGATGAGCAGGTGAACAATACTTCAACTCTATGCCGAGGTCCTGGCAAAAATTCCTGAAGCTATGGTTGTCAAATTGTCTACCATTATCCGTTATCAAGGCATGAGGGATTCCATATTGACAGATTAGATTCCTCCACACAAAATCGGTTGTCCTTTTCTCCGTAATGCTGCTGAGGGCCTCTACTTCTATCCACTTTATGAAGTAATCAATTGCGACTATTGCATGCGTCGCTGCTCCTCGTCCCTTCGGCATTGGGCCAATTAGGTCTATTCCCCATTGGGCAAATGGCCAATGGGATGCCATTGAAGTGAGCTTCTCTGGTGGCTGGTTGGGGAAACTTGCAAAACTTTGGCAACTTGTGCAGCTCTTGGTCTTCTCTTGCGCATCCCTATGCATCGTCGGCCAAAAATACCCCTGCCTCAAAACTTTGTGGGCCAGGGATCTCCCACAAGAATGGTTCCCGCAAATCCCTTTATGTACTTCTCTCATCATGTAATCCGCATCATCCTCATTCAAGCACTGAAGGAAAGGGAGAGTATATCCTCGTCGGTATAACACCCCATCAATCAATGTGTACCTCGAGGCCTGGGCCCTGATCTTCCGAGCTTGCAGCTTGTCTGGTGGTAAAATCCCATCTCTGAGATATGCGATCAGGGGGTCCATCCACGAGCTATCCTGCTCTAGTCTCAACACCTTCAGCTTCGGTTCAATGCTCGGACTGGATTTCACCTCCAGGGGGATTGACTTGGGCATTTTTGGGTCTGTTACCGCTGCTATCCGGGCCAAGATGTCTGCTCGGCCGTTTTGCTCTCTGGGAATCTGTACCACCTCTACTGCCTCAAATCTTCCCATCATCTGCTTCACTATTCTGAGGTACTGTTCCATCTTCTCCTCCCTCGGTTGGAATTTTTCACTGACGTGATTCGCGACCAATTGCGAGTCAGTTCTAATCCTCACTTTTTCTGCCTTTATGGCCTTAGCCAACTCCAAACCTGCTATCAGAGCTTCATACTCAGCTTGATTATTTGTCGCTACGAAGTCTAACTTCACAGCATAAGAGACCTCTTCCCCTTCAGGTCCTTTCAGAACAACTCCGGCCCCTGATCCCTGCTCCCCTGACGAACCATCAACAAACACCTGCCATACTCGGGTTTCACTACTGTCTGATGCCTTATCAAGCTGCTCCGAACAGGCCTCCGGCTCTGCAAACTCTGCTATGATATCAGCCATTGCCTGTGCCTTAATTGCTGCTTGTGGTTTATAGTCAATGTCGAACTCACTCAGCTCCATGGCCCATTTCACGAGCCGCCCCGAGGAATCTGGTTTATGTAGAGTTTGACGTAACGGTTGGTTTGTTATTACCGAGATGGGAAAAGCTTGGAAGTAGGGTCTTAATTTGCGAGCAATGACCACGAGAGCAAGAGCCCACTTCTCCAACTGCTGATATCTGGTCTCGGTGTCAAGTAGGGCCTTGCTGGTATAGTATATCGGGTGTTGTACCCCATCTTCCTCCCTCACAAGGACAGAGCTTGTGGCTTGGTTAGACACCGCCAAATACAGAGACAACTTGTCCCCCTCTCTTGGTGTGGATAGCAGAGGTGCTCGCTGCAAGTACAACTTTAAGTTCTGAAAGGCCTCCTCGCATTCTTGGGCCCACTCTGTTCTCTTCCCTTTTTTTATTACCTGGAAGAACGGCTGACATTTATCCGTGGCTTTGGAGATGAACCGGTTCAAGGCTGCGATCCTTCTCGTTAAGCTTTGCACTTCCTTAAGGCTGCAAGGAGACTTCATCTGAATGATCGCTTGGATTTTCTCGGGATTCGCCTCGATTCCCCTGTGGCTTACCATGAACCCGAGGAATTTCCCAAATTCTACCCCAAAAGCACACTTCTCCGGGTTGAGCTTCATCTTGTACTTCCTCAGGAGTAAAAATGTCTCCTCGAGGTGCTTGACATGTTCTTCTGGGAGTTTTGACTTGGTAATCATGTCGTCTACATATACCTCCATTGTTCTCCCGATTAGTGGCTTGAAAATCTTGTTCACCAGTCTCTGGTACGTAGCACCCGCATTTTTCAAGCCGAACGACATTACTTTGTAGCAGAACAGCCCCTGGTTGGTAATAAATGCTGTGCTCTCATCGTCTTGCCCGAACATTGGGATTTGATTATATCCCGAGAATGCATCCATGAAGCTGAGCAGACCATGTCCGGCTGTAGAGTCTACGAGCTGGTCGATCTTTGGCAAATGGAAGCTATCTTTCGGGCAGGCCTTGTTCAAGTCCGTGAAATCCACACACATCCTCCACCTGCCATTTGCCTTTTTTACCAACACTACGTTGGATATCCACTCGGGGTAATTGACTTCCCGGATGAAACCTGCCTTTAGGAGCTTCTCAACCTCGCCATTTATGGCGTCATATCTTTCCTGGTTGAAGCATCTCCTCTTCTGTCTTACTGCCTTCGCCCCTTTCTTTATTGCCAGTTTGTGGCACGCAATCTCTGGATCAATCCCCAGCATGTCTTCATGCGTCCATGCAAAGACATCTGCATAAGCCTGTAGATACTACACCAACTCCCTCCTCTGTTCCTCCTGTAGCCTTGACCCGATCTTGATTGTTCTGTCCAAATTCTCTGGTCCCAACCTTACCGTCGTCAACTCCTCGACTGGCTCTTGTCTGCCTTTCCTACTCTCTACTCGGTTATCGGGGGACGTTATCTGCATGGTTTCCTTTGCTGCCGAGAAGTAACAGCTCTGTGCAGTTCTCTGGTCTCCTCGCACCACTCCTACGAGCCCATTTACTCGATACTTCAAGGCCAGGTAATGGTTGGACAGTACCGCTTTGGTCACCCTCAGAAATGGTCGGCCGAGAATCATCTGGTAAGGGCCTTCCTCGTCCACTACCACGAAGTCCAGCATCGTTGTCAGCTCTGTCGGAGAGTTCCCAATTGCGACCGGTAGCTCAACCGTGCCTAGAGGGACCAGCTTCCCTCCTCCAAACCCCTTTAGGGATGTGTTGGTGTAATCCAGCTTTAGGTCTGTTAACCCCATTTCCTCCAAAGTCGATTTGAACAACACATCTACTGAACTCCCTGTGTCTACCAATATCCTATCGAACCCCTTGCTCGCAACAGTAGCTTTGATGACCAGGGCATCCTCGTGGGGGTATAAAATGCCTTCTTCGTCCTTATCAGTCCACATGATCGGAACCTGCCTGACTTTCGCCCGTTTCGCTGCCGGGGTATTGAAAAACACCTCATTGCTAGTCATGGCGTATCTCGCATAGTTCTTCCTCGCTCTGTTAGAATCTCTGGCCAATGTCGGCCCCCAGCTATCACTCTCACGTGAGGCTGTTCTCGTCTCAAGCTTCTGCTACTCTGTTCTTCCTCATACGTCGAGGCCTCCCTGGGGAAATCCCCATCTATAAATTCATCCAGATAGCGATTTCTCACCAAATCCTCGACCTGGGTTTTGAGATCACTACATTCCGCTGTGGTATGCCCGTGAGTCTTATGGAAGTTACAATAACGCCCCCTATCTCTTCTACTGGCCAACTTGGTTATGGGAGCAGGGGGATGCAACAATCCTCGATCCTTTATGGCCCCGTACACCTCGTCGAGGAGGACCTTCAAAGCGGTGTATCGACCATAATCCTGATTCCGGCCTATCCTATGCACTGCCCTTTCCTCATATGCACCATTTCGAGTCGGTGGCGGTGGCAGCGCTTCTGGTCTGCTCTCTCTAGTATGGGACTGGGGATGCCGACTGCCATATGCTGAATTGTGTCGTCTCCAAGGTTCCCTCACTGGTGACCGATGAGGTGGTGCTCTACTGTGTTGATGTTGTGGTGGTCTCTGATGAGGTTGGTAAGCGGCAGCTCGGCCTGCTGCATTACGACCAGGTATCGGGTGATCCTTCCTTCTTATCGGCCCACTTCCTGGTACCGTCCTCTTCTTTTTCCCCAGTCCCTCCAGCTGGTCTATTCTGATTCGTGCGGCCTTTTCCTCCTCGATCTCCACATCTCGCTTGGCCTGCTCGTATGCAGCTGCGTAGTTCGAATGGGCGGGCTCCTCAGGTTATACCACAACCTTCCTATCTTCACCCCCTCTCTCAATCCCCTTAACGCCTGAGGGTGGTTGAAGGCGCCCAAATCTAGGACAGCCTGGTGATACCTTTTTATGAAGTCTCGCAGGGTTTCCTACTCCCCTTGCTTTATACCCTTTAACTCCATCATATCGTCTTTCGGTGCCATTGCTCCTCGGAACTGCTCCGCAAACTCCTGGCACATCTGCTCAAAAGTTTTGATGCTCCTACGGGGAAGCTTTCTGTACCACTCGCGCGCACGTCCCTCCAAGGATAACGGGAACACCCTGCACCTCTGGGCTGGAGATAACCCCTGCACCCCCGTTATGTCGTTGAAACACTCGATGTGTACCAGTGGATCAGTTCGCCCTGAGTATCTGAGGTCAGGGAGGCGAAAATATTTCGGGATGGCCGCCCTCATGATCTCCCCTGCGAGTGGTGATTCTTCGTCCAACATTATTCTCCAGCCGGGAGCTCTGCTCCTTCCCTGCATGTCATCGATTACCTGCGCTAGCCTGCGCACTTCGTCTTCCAATTGCATTTCCCGACCAGGAGCTCGAGCTGCAACCTCATCCCGCCCCTACTCGACATCGCGTAATGGTTGTCGGAGTTCTGTCTCCTCTGAATTTTCCATTCCAGCGTCCTCATTGAAATTTGGTCCACCTAGGGATTGCCCTCCCTTTCTATGAACATCTTTCCGCATGGAGCAACAACCCCCCTCACCGCCAAATCTCCGGGTAGTGTCATCCCTTCTCATAGCATCGTAGCCTGGTGCCGGTCTACCAGCTCTCACCCTCTCTTCCCGATTATCCCTCCGTTCATTACGCAACTCATCGAGAATGGATGCTAGGGCCTCCATCTGCCTTTCCATCCTCTCCATCCGGCCAAACATGGAATCACTCTGCGTTGCGTCCCCCCCTGGCGCACTGCTCCCCCCAATCTCCATGGTTTTCTCCCCTTACTTTATCCCCGTCCTTGTTGCCAAGTAAGGCTTTTCGATCTTTCCCCACAGACGGCGCCAAAATGTTGATGCAAAATTCTGGTCGTGTTCTTCTGCGACCAGGCTTTCTGCTCGTTCAACTCAATCTCGACCAGAATCTCTCCTCGCCCAGCTACTTTTATTCATTTCCTGCATTCACAGAACAGGTCAGAGTGCGCCGGGTGTTTTCCCGGCGTAAACCCTCCGACGCTCAAGTCAGATAAGAAGGTTTTTGGGAAAAGATTGGCCGTAAATCTCTTGGCCTTAGGTTTTTTATCGGTTATGAATTATTTGCTTTTTAGCCCCTTAGAGTGATCAAAAGTCCAACCCTTTTACCTTCGCGGGCTGCCTTTTTATAGGTCTCCTGAGGATCTTTCCTCCTTCTCCGTGACAGGCGGTTGCATGCGTTTTCATCACTGCTGTGGCAGGTGGTTGCGTGTACCTCCATTACTGCGGTGGTAGGTGGTTGCGTGTATCCTCCTGACTGCGGTGGCAGGCGTTTGTGTGTATCTCCATGACTGCGGTGGCAAGCGTTTGTGTGTATCTCTATGACTGCGATGGTGGGTGGTTGCGTGTATCCTCCTGACTGTGGTGGTAGGTGGTTGCATATTCTGCGTGGCTTCAAGTCTCGAGTTGGTGAGCGCGCCACTTCAACTAGCGTTGACCGGGTCCTCTCGCCGCATGTTCTCAGGGAATGGTACCGCGCCTCCAACAACAAACTAGCTTCATAGACAGTACGTTTGGGCTGGAGCAGGATGGTTCTGCTCTTGCTACATGCTACGGGCTCCATTTCCCTCTGCTCGTCTTTGTCCAAGCAAGCCCTACTTCCAGCTGCCTGCTCGTCTAGCCCTGCTCGTTCTTTCTGGTCTCGTTGAAATACCCCCAAACATTGGCTATTTTATAAATAAATGGTTGAATGAATCAAGATTTGCTTATTTTCTTCTGGTTTTATTCACTTAGATGTCTAATTATTAGAATTTAATACAACATTCGATCTAAAATCAATGAGCGAGCAGTAGTCACTTGGCCTCATGATCCAGATCAAAGCTAATTAAAACCAAATCACCCCGAACCGAACCGAACCGAACCAAAAATTTTTGGTTCGATTTTTAAATTTGGCTTATATTCGGTTCCAAATTTAAAGAACTAATCAGTTTCAATTTGATTTGCGTCTTGGCCTAAACCCAACCGAACTGGATAATGCCTAGCCCTACTAATAATAATCCCAAGTCCAAAATCAAGTAAGTCCAAACACTAATGCAATATTGATACTAAGGAAGCCCACCTGCCATTTTCTTCGAAGTAAAATTGTCCAACAAAATAGACTTGGAAACCCCCTCCAGTAGGGTGTTTCAAAGTTAATGTAGATGCTGCAACAAAGATACATAATCAGGTGGCTGGTTTGGGATTTGTAATTAGAAATTATAAAGGAAAGTTTATAGCTGCAGCCCAAAAAAGGGAGAATTTTTTTGGGGATGGAATTGCAGCTGCAGAAGCAACTAGATGTAGGCCAGTGATAATTGAATCTGACTCTCAAGAAGCTGTAGACTTGGCTACAGGGAGAAAACGCAGCAAAACTGAGATATTCTGGGCCATTTCAGACATTAAAGAAGGTTTGAAAAAGGCTAAACAATGGCACTTTGCAGTACATTTCAAGGCTTGGCATGACATGACCCATTCAATTGCTAAAATGGCATTAAGCAATGTAGAAATAGAAATATGGACAAATGTTTGTCCACCTCGTCTTATGTATCTTTTCCAGTGTTAATCCAATGAAAGCTAAGCTTTTCATTCCCAAAAAAAAAAAAAAGTAAGTCCACACTGGTATTATTGATCGTAATAAATAATAATAACAAAAATAATAAAATAATAATAAAATTAATGATCGATTAAAAAAATAACCAATAACCATAATAATATAATCAAAATAATATTAATAATTACTCACTTGATTCCCGGGTATCACAACCCTCTCCCCCTTAAATGATTTTCATCCTCAAAATTCTATGATTTGTCAGTCGAACAATTGGGGTATTACATTAACTCAAAAGGAAAAAAGTATTTTGTCGTAAGAGAAGACTTTAGGGGAACTAAATTCAGATAGGTTATTATTCTTTTAATTATTTGATTAGCAATTTGATTTTAAAAACTTGAAAAATGATTTTAAAATCAAATTTTGGAAAATCTATGTTAGATTTATAATAATCAAGATAACTTACGGTGGTGACATGGTGGATATATTAGTTATAATAAAGGGATGGTGGATTAATACTTAACAGAATTGTTAACATTAATTTTGAGTTCTGACAGTAAATTTAAACAGTAAATAAAGAAGTAGTGTTTGCGAATCGTGAGTCTAGAGTCACACAAAATTGTGTGTTTTAGACTTTTAGTGATTTATAAAGTAAAAATATAAATGAAGAAATCTTGGCCCTAAAATATCCTATTTGCCATGTGTCAACGGATCCTGAAGAAATTAAGAAAAATGAGATTACAAGAGTATCTTTTGGCTAGTTTGGGATTTTGGTGTCTGATTAAATAAGTTATTTTTGTTGTAAGAATGAAATAAGTTGCTAACTAAAAAATTTAGGTGTTTGGTGAATTGTGTGATTGTGGTTAATGTAGTCTGAAAAGTAGTGCAAATGCTTATGATAAATTTTATTACCCTTGAAAAGTCAAGTATGCTTGCATAAGCTAGCTAGCATGCAAATTTCAAGCACACTAAACCAATTTTGAGCTAGTGTGATCCAATTGCATGTGCTAGCATGATCTCTTCACCAAAAGTCCCACCAAAGCCATTAAAATTGAAAATGGCCAAAGTTTTTTTTTCATGCATTCATATTGTAAGTTTTGCCTATAAATAGAAGAGTAGAATGCATTTGTAAAGCATCCAAAGTTTGTGAGATTTACAAGTGAGTTTTGGTAGAGAAATTCCTTAGGTGTTAAGGGAATTTGGGTGTATTGGGTATTAGGTATTTGAGAGTTTTTTCACTTTTGTAAAGTCTCATTATTAGTACAATTATCTTCCAGTCTTTACCTGTGGACGTAGGCTTTACGTCGAACCACATAAAATCTATTGTGTTTTTTTCTTTGCATTTGTTTACACCATATTTATATGGCTCCAGAAGTTATAGTTATTGTAATATTGGTAATTGCTCAACCTCGCGCTTTCGCAACAATTAGTATCAGAGCCGAAAGTTCGTGTTTGGGGCATATTGCACTGTTCACTTATACGCATTGTTCACATATATAAACTATTCACAAAAATGATATTGTCCACATATACGGTACTGTTTATTGATACAGTGGAGACGACCATTTATGCTTGGGAGACGGTCTATTATAAGTAGTGTATATTTTTACATGTCTAGGAAAGTTCTGTTAATAAGACGATAGGAGCCTAAGGAGTCTGGGTTTTAAGCGGGACCGTTGTAACCCCTTTATTCTTTTAAGAACTTTCCTGGTACATTTATTCATGCGAAATAAACATCATAGAGGCTGTTTTTCAAGTGTAAATAGTTGTTAAAAACATTGATCATTTGAGTTAAAAAGGATGGCAGAGGTATTGTTGTCGTTTTCATTTGCGAGGACAACAGTGACTAAATGCAAAGTTTGAAGTGGAGAAATTTAATAGTACCAATAATTTTGGTATGTGACAATGTGAGGTGGTAGATGTCTTATGTCAGCAAGAGTTAGACGGTGCTCTTGAAGAAAAGCTTGACATGATGGATGACAATTAGTGGATAAAGATCAATAGATAGACATGTGGTATTATTCGCCTATGTCTGGTTAAAGATTAGAAATACTCTGTCATGAGGGAGACATTAACAAAGAAATTGTGGGAGACACTGGAAGAAAAATATATAAAGAAAAGCCTTGAAAATAGGCTTTATATAAATAAGAACATGTATTGTTTCACATATACACCTGGCATATCAATGAATGATCATGTGAACTCATTGAACAAAATATAAGCAGATTGGCTAAATTTGGATGAGAAATTTGAAGATGAAGATAAGACACTATTGTTGTTGAATTCCCTTCCTAATGAATTTGATCATCTTACCACTACTTTGCTTTATGGGAAGGACAATATCATATTCGATGATGTATGCAGTGTATTGTACAACTCTAAGACTAGAAAGAAAGACATAAAAGATCACAGCGATACAGTTGTAGAAGCATTAACAACGAGAGATCGTTCACAAAGTCGCAAACCTGGAAAAAGATGCAAGTCTAAAGGGAGGTCTGCCAACGATGAATGTGTTTTTTGTCGCGAGAAAGGGCATTGGAAAAAGAATTGTCCTAAGTTACAAAAGGGCAAGACTACTTATGATACATGTGTAGCAGAGCATGATGAGGAGTGTTGAGTGTTAGAAAATGTATATTTATAAAGGAGAAAATCGTTATTTTACACTTCAAGTTTTACTAACATCCTTACTTTTATGTATTTAAATTTCTTGTGATTTAATTATGTGTGTTGTATTACAATTAAATATTTTATGTCTTTTAGGGGTACCATAGTCATTTCACAATGAGCGAGAGATCAGACGGCAAAACGGACATCACTTTTGAACTCAGGATGGTCGAAAACCTTAGGAGGAACATAAAAGGAAAAATGACACTGTTCACATGTACGGTATTGTCTATGTTACTGTTCATAATACTATTCACATAGATGGATCGATGACGTGACATTGACCGATGATGTAGCATTGATTGATGAGGTGTCACAATTCTATTGAACTAAAATTCTAATGCACTGTTAATCGATGACGTGGTAGCATATTAGTGGACCAAAAATCTCGTGTACGGTACATGCATTACATAGGATTATTTTGAACCAAACCGCGTCACTGTTCAAGCCGGGTCAAACCGTGTTACTGTCCAAACTACGTGGTCAAACCGCGTACTGTTGATTGACGACGTGGCGCAATCCTAAGCGTTCGAAATGTTTTTGATTCGATGGCCATGATTTACTTAATGTATCTATAAAAGGGGGCTCTTCCTTCCTAATTTGATATCTCTTAATCTATTTTTAGACTCCATTTTTTGTAATTCCCTCTCTACTTGTATTTTCTACGTATTTTAATAAATTCTCATTTTGCCCCTAGTTCAATTATGAGTAGCTAATTTTCTTTCAAGCTTGGGTTGAAGGTGAAGTCTCAACATGTGTCATGAGCTTTATTTAGTAAATTTATTTTCTTTTCTCTTCTAATTTTTGTGGATGATTTGACTTTTCGTCGATAAATACTAATAATCTTGTCTAGATACCGCCTTGGTTACACTGGCTCCCTAGTACAAGGTTATTATTATTTGGCACGACAAGCCCTTAGTACTATATTGATTAGAGTGTGGTTCATGAGATATGGATTCCACTCTGATGATTTAATTGGTATTAATAAGGAATATTTAGCCTATGATACATGTTGATACGGATCCATATACCAAAGTACTTTATTTTAATAGATTACTATTCAATTTGTTCTCGCCATTTAAATTCCAATTTTAGGATAATCCAAATCATTTTCACCACAAATCCAATCACCCATTTAGAAAATTAATTCTACACACAATTAAAATCCACCTTCTTGTGGGATCGACACTCGTCACCATTGATATATTCTATAATAGATTCGTGCACTTGCGAGTTCAATAAAATTTGCACAACAAGAAGTCAGACCTTAGTCTGGTTGGCACGACATTGACATGTCACTCAAATGAGTGGATTTTGGATTCAAGTTGTACTTGTGATATGTGTCCTAATAAGGGCTAGTTTTCTAGCTTCAAGGAGCTAGATGGTGGAGTTGTTTTTATGGGCAATGACAATGCCTGTAAAACAATGGGAATAGGTATAATCCAGTTAATGAATCATGATGGTTCAATCCCAGTCTTGATGGATGTTCGCTATGTACCAAACTTGAAGAAAAATCTCATATTGTTAGCAGTTCTAGAATCTAAAGGGCTCAAGATCACTTTGAGAGATGGATTGTTGAAAGTTGTAGCTGGAGCGTTGACAGTGATGAAAGGCATAAGAATAAATAACTTGTACTATTTCTAAGGAAGTACAATTATTGGATCAGCATCAACAGTTTTTAGAAAAGATGCAGATTCAGAAGCAACTAAGTTATGGCATATGCGTTTGGGATATGCTGGTGAAAAAGTATTGCAAATTTTGGTGAAATAAGGCTTATTAAAAGGTACAAATTCTTGCAAATTATAATTTTGTGAACATTGCGTTCTGGGCAAGCAGACAAACGTAATGTTTAGTTTAGCAATTCACGACACAAAAAGGATTCTGGACTATGTTCACACTGATGTGTGGGGACTTACCAAAATAGCTTCTTTGGAAGGTATGCACTATTTTGTTACTTTTGTTGATGATTATTCAAGAAAAGCGTTAGTGTATTTGATGAAGAATAAGAATAAATTTTTGGGCCTTTTTTTTAAATGGAAGAAGATGGTCGAGAATCAGACTGGTCGAAAGGTCAAAAGACTTCGCTCAAACAATAGTGGTGAGCACAAGAATGATCAATTTCTGCAAATATGCCAAGATGAGGGCATTGTGCGACACTTCATTGTTCGAGATACACCACAGCAGAATGGGGTGGCAGAACGCATGAACCAGACTATATTGGAGAAAGTTCGGTGTATGTCGTCCAATGTTGAATTGGGCAAAGAGTTTTAGACTGAAGCAATTGTATATGCGTGCCATCTGATGAACCGTTTTCCATCAATTGCAATTGAGGGCAAAACACCCATAAGGATGTGGACTGGTAAACCTGCTACTGATTATGATTCTCTACATGTTTTTGGCTCCACTACTTATTATCATGTAAATGAATCTAAGTTAGACCCAAGAGTAAAGAAAGTATTGTTCGTGGGTATAGTTAGTGGAGTAAAAGGATATTGTCTTTGGTGTCCTATTACAAAAATAATTATTTTCAATAGAGACGTAGCTTTTAATGAATTAGCCATGTTGAAACAAAAATATTCTCAAGAGGATGATAAGACCAGTAGCATTTTGTAACAGGTGGAGTTTAAAAAGGTCAAAGCCAATCTAGCTGGTGTCGATAAGACGAATACTGATTCTCCATCGATCGATGATGAAGAAGAGGTTCTGACCCAGGAACCTTGACAACAACAAGATTCAATTGCATATATAAGGCCACACAGAGAGATTCGCAAACTTGCTTGCTTTGTTAATATGGTGGCCCATGCACTTCTAATTGTAGATGATGATGTTCCTTCCACTTACAGAGAAGCAGGAAGTAACCCAAAAAGTATACAATGAAAGAGAGTAATGGATGAAAAATGCATTCTCTTTATAAAAATAAAACTTGGGAGTTAGTTACACTACCCAAGGAAAATAAGGCAATTGGGTGCAAATGGGTATATACAAAAAAAGAAGGATTGTCTCATAAAAATGAAATTCAATACAAGGCTAGATTGGTAGCGAAGGTTTACACTCAGAAAGAATAGAATAGAATGAGGTATTTTCTCTAGTTGGGAAACACTTGTTTATTCAAATTTTGCTAGCCATGGTTGCGTAATTTGATATTGAACTAGTTTAACTTGATGTAAAAATTGTATTTTTACATGGTGAATTGGTAGAGGAAATCTACATGACTCAGCCAAATGGATTGAAGGTTACTGGAAAAGAAAATTGGGTTTGCAAATTGACAAAGTCACTTTATGGATTGAAATAATCTCTAAGGCAGTGGTATAAGCAATTTGATCGATTTATGAAAGGGTAAAGGTACACAAGAAATAAATTTGATCATTGTGTATATTTTCGCAAGTTATAAGAGTGATCCTTCATATATTTGCTCTTGTATGTCGATGATATGCTAATAGCATCCAAGAGTAAAAATGAGATTGAGAAGTTAAAGACTCAACTCAATCAAGAATTTGAGATGAAAGATCTAGGTGAAGCTAAGAAGATTCTTGGCATGGAAATATGCAGAGATAGAGCTCGTGGAAAAATTAGCTTATCTCAGAAGCAATATTTGAAGAAGGTACTATAGCAGCTTGGCATGACTAAGCAGACAAAACCTGTAAGTACCCTATTGGCTTCTCATTTCAAGCTTTTTGCACAATTATCTCCTTCGATAGATACGGAACAAGAATACATGTCACAAGTTCCATATTCAAATGTAGTGGGTAGCTTGATGTATGTAATGGTGTGTACAAGACCTCACATTTCACATGCAGTTGGTATAGTAAGCATATATATGCATAATCCTGGTAAAGGACTTTAGCAAGCTATAAAATAGATTCTGCAGTATATTCAGAAGACTGTGGATGTTGGTTTATTATTTGAGTGAAATGATACACTTGGTCAAAGTGTGATTGGGTACGTTGATTTTGATTATACTGGTGATTTGGACAAATGATGGTCAACCACCAGATATGTATTTACTTTTGCTAGAGGGCCAATCAGTTGGAAGTCTACACTACAGTCTACAGTTGCACTGTCGACCACAGAGGCCAAATACATGGCAATTATAGAGGCTGTTAAATAGGCTATTTGGTTACAAGGTTTGCTTGAAAACTTGGGATTAGTATAAGAGCATATTAATTTATATTGCAACAGTTAAAGTGCTATTCATTTAACAAAGAACCAAATTTATCATGCGTGTATGAAGCACATCGACATACGATTTCACTTTGTATGGGAAATTATTGATGAGGGAAAGATTCTACTTTAAAAAATCAAGACTGCAGAGAATCTCGCAGATATGTTGACTAAGGTGATGACGATGATCAAGTTTGAGTATTGTCTAAACTTGATCAATATCCTACATATTTGAAAGTAGTCAGAGAAAACAGAGATTGGAGGATGTTTTGTTGATAGTCGGCTCAAATTTACTAAATTTTTGCCGAGGTGGAGAATTATTGAAAACTCAAGCATGCTGATATGTGCTCAAGATGCATGAGGCTCAAGTTTCTTTTGATGGTTATTGTCTTAGGCAAAATAAAATATAGTGGTGGGTGCAATAATTGTAGTGGCGATTGTGCACGTTTCGATTTTAATTGTTCATGCTCCTATTTTCAAGCGATTTTTCCTCCTTTGTAGTTTTTAATTTCTTGGTATGCGTACAAGTCTATTTAAGAGACCTTACTGAACTTGTATTGGGAGATTTTTTTTTTTGGAGAATGAAAATTGTCTTTTCCCTTCTAATCAATTCATATTCCTTCTCTGTTTCTCTGACTTTTCTTTTTGAATTGAAAATTAGTTATCAAGTGGTATCAAAGCAACCAACGATCCATGGCCACGCAATAAATCCAACGCTAAATTTCGTGAAGAGGTTCAAGAAATCCAATTTTGACCAAGTTCATGCCACCCTTCAAACGATCCTTACCGAACTTCAATCCTTACGTGCCTAACACACTTCCCAAGAAAGGGAGATCAACCCATTCACCATAGCTCACATCCCTTTACACCAGCCTACCTCATTTTTCCACCTTAAAACCAGATCAGTCCTATACCCAATTCAAAATTCCTTTTCTAAAGTTTGGTGGTGCTGGCCCTACTAGATGGATTTACAAAGCCGAACAATACTTTGATTTCCAAAACATTGTTCGGAATAGCAAGTCCAATTGGCCTTTTTCCTTCTCGAAGGAATAACATTCCAATGGCATTGCTGGCTAGCCAAGTTCAAAGGACCACATACTTGGATTGAATATATTAAGCTATATTGCTCCGTTTGGGTCCAATGGATTAGGAGGATCCTTCAGAAACTTTAACACGCCTAAAACAAACTTCCTCGGTGACTAAGTATCAAGACGTTTTTGAAAAGCTTTCTCATCAAATCAATGGCTTACTTGGAACTTTTTTAATTGGATGTTTCATTGTAGGTCTTCATGATGAAATCTGACTTGATGTCAAGATTAAACAGCCTCGCACCTTGGCTAACGCCGTTGGTGTGGCAAGATTGATTGATGAGCGTAATTCTCTCAACTGCTGCACTGAACACTTTTCTCAACCATGACCTGTTTCCGTGATGCAACAACCAATTCTAAATAGTTCTGCTAGGATCTTGGGCCCCCCTCCTAAGGCAAACTAAATAGCCAATGCCACCACTCCTATCCAGCGGTTGACTAACCAAGAAGCACGGGCTCGACGCGAAAAAGGGCTATATTATTATTGTGATGAGAAATTTGTTCCTGGCCATCACTACCAAACGCCACAGTTGTTCATGATTGAAGATCCTCCACCATTCACACAACCCTATACAGGTTAGGTGAATGGGGCACTTTGACCTTGTGGACGAGGTGATTCCAAGGGGTGGGGAATGATATGTGCTCAAGATGCATGAGGCTCAAGTTTCTTTTGATGGTTATTGTCTTAGGCAAAATAAAATATAGTGGTGGGTGCAATAATTGTAGTGGCGATTGTGCACGTTTCGATTTTAATTGTTCATACTCCTATTTTCAATCGATTTTTCCTCCTTTGTAGTTTTTAATTTCTTGGTATGCGTACAAGTCTATTTAAGAGACCTTATTGAACTTGTACTGGGAGAAATTGTTTTTTTGGAGAATGAAAATTATCTTTTCCCTTCCAATCAATTCATATTCATTCTTTGTTTATCTGACTTTTCTTTCTGAATTGAAAATTACTTATCACAGGCTTGCATGAGCCAGCTAGCATGCAAATTTCAAGCACACTAATTTTGAGCTAGTGTGATCCAATTGCATCTGTTAGCATGATCTCTTCACCAAAAGTCACAACAAAGCCATTAAAATTGCAAATGACCAAAGTTTTTTTTTTCATGCATTCATATTGTAAGCTTTGCCTATAAATAGAGGAGTAGAATGCATTTGTAAAGCATCCAAATTTTTTGAGATTTTCAAGTGAGTTTTGGTAGAGAAATTCCTTAGGTGTTAAGGGAATTTGAGTGCATTGAGTATTGAGTTTTTGAGAGTTTTTCCACTTTGTAAAGTCTCATTATTAGTAAAATTATCTTACAGTATTTGTTCGTGGACGTAATCTTTACGCCGAACCACGTAAAATTTACTATGTTTTTTCTTTGCATTTGTTCACACCACATTTATATTTCTCTAGAAGTTAGAGTCACTGTAATATTGATAATTACTCAATATCGCGCTTCCGTAACAATTTGTTTAATCGATACAAATTGTGACGCAATTACGAAAGTATTGTTTTATTATATAATAATCAAAATATAAATAAGTTTAAATTGATTTTTATTTTTTGTTTAATAAATTATTTAGATATATCTTTTTTCTTTACAAAACATGTAAAATTACATAAAAGTGGGAAAATCTCAATTAAATAAAATCGAAGTAGGTATAACAAAAAGTGGGCTTAGGTGGGCTTTTTTAAGCTAGGTTGAAGCCCAATTTAAGATAAACGCTTGAGTTTTTATTTTTTTTATTTTTTATATTATTATAAATTTGAAATAAGTTGATAATTAACAAGTTGTTATAATTATAAATAAATTTAAGAAAATAAATATTTCAAAGTAAAATAATAAATAAAAAAATAAAAAAATAAAAATTTAATTTTATTAATAGTAAATTATCTAATTCAAGCACTTTCTTAATTAATTAACGCATAAAAGAGAATTTAGTATTGTAATTTTAGATTTTCTGAATCATCCTTAATTTATAAATTAAAATTTAAAATTTTTTATTTTATGTTATTTTTAAAATTTTAATTTTATTATTCTAATATATAAATTTATTTTTCTAAAAAAATAATGGGATTAAACGTGTCCCAAATTTTTTTCTTTAGACTCTGTGAGAGCCGAGCCAAAGCTGAAGCCGCAGGACTGTAGCAGGCCGGCTCAAGCTTTTTTGGCCACCCTAAATCTAACGAACTTGAAAATATGCTTCAGTAATTGCTGATAGTGGCTCTAATATTGCTTCTCTGCGAAAGGTATATTGAACGATTGATTCCTATTTATGTTCTCTCTCCACCCCCCACCACCCGCGGGTTCCAGCAGTCAATGGAAGTAAAAACATGGTTAATGGAGGTAATTTTGTTATTTGTGGTCCTATCATTTTCGCATCAAAGGTTTGAGTAGAGGAGATAACCAATTTTCAGTGGCTGTTTGCAACTTTTTTTTTTTTTTTCGTTTGTGAAGTTTTATCTCCTCTATCCCAGGCCTTTAATGACTTATCTGCTGATTGAAAGTATTTGCAGCTTCGTGTTTATTCGAGGACTTGTGCACTTGAGCAAATGGTGCAAGCTGCAAGCTCATCTGCTGGACTTCGAACCGTCAAGCGGGTTGAGCAAATCTTACATGATCTTGGGGTTTGCTCCTGCTTCCTGAAGTGTGAATGGCGTGCAGATACTCGGTTTTTTTATTTATCATTCAGTGATGTTATTTATATAATTAGCAAAGTAAGATATTTAGTGTTATTGTTCTACTTCCTAGTATTCTGCTCCGGAAAGTATGATATATGAAGAAGCTCTAGCCCTTAAGCCTCTTAACTATTTTTCTCCTACTATCTTTGGGCAATGATAGTTTATATTGAGATAAGTTCGAGATTCTGATTTAAAGCACATGCCTTTTGATAGTATGCTTGTCTCAGATGAGAGATGGTTTTTTTTTCCTAAATAGTTACATTGCACCCCACCGCACTCCTAAGTTAAACACATCCCATTGGACTTGAACCCTTGACCTCTTGCTTCTACTACAGGAGTCCAACCAATGAACCATCCTTTGGGAATATAGGAATTTTGTTAGATGGACCATACTACGCCTGTGCTTTACTAGAATGTAGACATTTTAGTTCAGGGTGTAACTATCGTATTAAATTCTCATGAAGCAGATGTTGAACTTGATAGTAGATTTTTTGTGATTTTGATTGTGAATATAGCTACGTCCTCGTTGGGATAATTGGCCTTTGGTAATATTCCTTTTAGTTAGTGATTTCAAATTTGCTCAATATGCTTCAATCCATGGACAGTATCGTGTGAAAATTCTGCATAGTTGAGTATACGCTGATGTTTCAGCTTTTACAGGTCAATATGAAACCAATAGTTCCAATCAAAGCTGTTTGTGCAGAGCATCTTGATCTAAGTAAGGAAATTTTAACTTTGCTAAATCTTCAAAAGCAGGTACAACAATCTAAGATTAATTTTCTAGATTGAGTTTTTGTAACACAATCTGACCACAACATATGTATATTTTGGTTGTGTTTGTTTTTTTATCTGAAACCTGAATGGATTTGAATTTAGCTGAAGTCTAAAGAGGTTTAAATGTATATATTTAAATAATATGTTTATTTTTATTTTTTCAATAGCTAAATATATTGTTAGGTTTTTTTTTAAAAGAAAAGTCTGAAGTATAATATCTTGACATATATAACCTCATAAAAATTAATAATATTTATATTTATTTGTTAAACATGTCAAGTTATAAATAAATTATTTGATTACTTAAAAGTTTTTATAATGTGTACCTTAACAAAGTATGAAAAATAAAAATAAATCTAACGCATGTTTTTTTGACATACATGGATAAGTATATGTATATACTTTTTAATGTTATTTTTTATACTTGTTGCGAGTTTTATTTTTTCAAAGCCTCTCCCCACCTATGTACGCGGGATTCAAACCTTCGGCTTTTGTAAGCAGTTTAAGAGGTTTTACCATTTTAACAACTAGAACTCATTGATTAGAAACAAGTACATAATTACACAAGTAAAACCAATAAGATTACCAATTCTACGAGCGTAAAATGTAACAGTAAGAGATATTTTATTGTCCAATAAGATGATAATGAGCAACTGACAAAGTTTACACCAACTTTGATTGCAACAGCCTTTGGAAGCACGAGTCTTACTCGGATTTGATTGTCTAAAATGTTTTTAATTCATGTATCCTAGTTCTCATGCCTCGTCTTCATCGGTAGTTATTATGAGTCCTGATTTTTTCCATTGACTACGCTATTTCCTTCTATAGGATGTGCTGGTGTACAACTTTTTGGGCTCTTCGCCTCTTAAAAATCAATGAAGATTGGTGTATGAATATATGAAGCAATGTAATTTGCTAGACTCGATAGCATCTATGTGCTCTCCAAGCTTCAATGAAGCTAAACACAATGTCTTTTCCTCTGAACTGAAGCAACTACATGTGGCCATCACTCGCACAAGGCAAAGGCTGTGGATTTGGGAACATATGATGGAGTTATCAAAACCTATGTTTGACTATTGGAAGAAAAGGTCCCTTCTTCAAGTCCGGCAGTTGGATGATAAACCTACACAAGCAATGCAAATACGAAGCAGCCTAGAGGAGTGGAAGTCGCAAGGCATTAAGGTTTGTGTAATCTTTAAAACTTTTTTCTCTCTCTCTCTCTCTCTCTTTTAATCTGTTAATTTATTTTCATGTTTTGTTCTTGGCCACATCTCGAACATATTAAGCTGTTTCATGAGCACAAGCGCACAACTATGAAATGGCAACTGGATGCTTTGAAAAAGCCAAGGATACCAATTGGGAACAAATGTCTAAAGCAACTGGCCTCAAGGTGAAGGTTGATTATATTTGCAGTTCAATCCCTCAAGAGGCTAATGCTATTCTCAGGGAAGCTGCTGAAATGTTTGAAACCATTGGGAGAGTATGAAAGAGCAGGTATGAATTTGATATTTAGTGTTGATGGAATATAATGCTGTGTTATATCTGAAGTTTAGTATCATATTTCTGAATCTCACATTATCTAATCATTTTCAATATCTCTGATTGTTGTATTTGGACAAAACTTTGGATGCTGGGATTTTGTACTTTTAGCATAGTTATAAACTTCAAATAAGGTCTTGATTTGATGTAAGCTTGAGGTTGGTGATTTTATGTTTCTAGTTCTCTTGAATATTTTGATTTTGAAATAACTTAAAAAGTGTGGTTAATTTCACTTCCGCAGATAAAGGGTGTAGAAAATGATAATGGCTTACAATGAAGTAATTGTTGATATTCCTAATTATCAAATATATTGATAACAATGAGATATCAAAATATTCTCTTGCAGTCTAAAATAAGATACTGTACTTTATTAGGAAGGAACCTGTTATCTCAGTAGATAATCCCACTTGATACTATTTGTTGGTTGTGGTTTCCGCTATAAAATTTGTTTTCATTGTTGCACAAGAATTAGTTTTATGTGTTGTATATATATCTAGCTTATTGTCACGGGATGAGTATTTTGCGCAGCTAACCCGTGCGACACTTATATGACTTTGCCGAATGTTGCTAAGTAAATCTAAAGCTTCTTGAACTAGAGAAGAGAGAGCAATGAAGCCGATTACGAAAACTTATATTGCACTCAGAGAGATTATAATGCTTGAGTTGCTTACAATGCTTGTTGTTGTGTTTGTTGGATGCAAATGCCTAATGCCATCCCATATTTATAGGGGAGGCTTGCCAAGCTCTAGAGATTCTAGAGAATTCTACCATTTCCTAGCTATTTACATGTGCTAGAAGTGTATAGAGAATTCCAGAGTATTTACAAGCTCATATATGCTAGATTTGCCTAGAACTTTCTGGAATTAGGCCAAGCTAGCACTCTTGGCCTTGTGTTGGCTTTCTAGCCCGAATTTGTGGATTGGGCTAGCGAATTAGGCAGTCCGCAAAATCCTCCCCTACCTAAGCTTGCGGCGTCCTCTTCGCATTCTCGTGCTTGAACCTCTAGATGTGCTCAGTGAATTGCCACAAATCATCTTCACGTTCCCAAGTGGCTTCGCTCTCGTGAAAGTTTTTCCACTTCACCAAGTACTCGTTATGTGCTGGCATGCCCTTCCTCGAAACCGTGTGGTTCGCAAGGATGTAGTCCACATCTTTATCGAATGCGGTGACAATAGTAGTTGGCGCGCGCCTTGATTCTCCGCAACTTGGTTCTCCCATGTCTTCGTGATGTGGCTTGAGAAGGCTCACATGGAAGACCGAATGGATCTTGAATCTTGGTGGAAGTTAAAGTTGATACGAGACGTTGCCCACACATCGAACAACTCGGAAGGGTCCCTTGTAGCGCCTCACTAACCCCTTGTGGACTTTCTGTAATGTCTTGAATTGTTGGGGTACGAGCTTGATCATAACTTGATTACTTTCCTTGTACTCAACATGCCGTCTCCTTGTATCCGACTATTTCTTCATTTTCCTCGCGGCTTTGTTGAGGTAGGCTCGCGTGATGTCCGCTTCCTCATGACATTCGGGGGGGGAGCTTGTATGCCACAGGGCTTTTCCCTCTGTAAGTTGAGGCTATGGCGTTGGGGGTTATAGGCTGGAGTCCCATGATAATCTCGAACAGACTCTTGCCCGTAGCCTCACTTCATTGCAAGTTATAAGAAAATTGGGCAATGTCGAGTAGCTTCACCTAATCTTACTGATGAGCGCTCACATAATGCCTCGAGTACATCTCGAGGAGGCCATTGATGCGCTTAATCTACCTATCCATTTATGGGTAGAATCTTGTTGAGAACTTGAGTTTGGTCCCTAACATCTTATAGAGCTCCGTTCAAAAATGCCCAGTGAACCAAGGGTCTCGGTCACTCACAATACTCCTTGGAACTCCCCAAAGCTTCACAATGTGCTTGAGGAATAGGCGGGTTGCCTCGTCCGTTTTGCAATCGATTGGTGCGGCAATGAATGTGGCGTACTTGTTGTATCGGTCGACAATGACTATGACAGTTCCACAACCTTCGGACTTGGGCAACAATGTGATGAAGTCCATGGTGACACTTTCCTATGGCTTGTTGCTAGTGGTAGGGGCTCCAACAATCCCGCTGGAAGTTGATAATCCACCTTGTCTTGTTGGAACACAAGACAAGTTCACACATATGTCTCGATGTCGTCCCTTATGTGTGGCCAAAAAAATGACGCTTGAACTAGTGCGGTGGTGCGCTCGATTCCTGGGTGACCAACCCACTTGGAGTCATAGCACTCCTTGATTACTTCTTTCCGTAAATTTCCCCACCTTGGCACGAACAACCGATCTCCCTTAGTGAGAAGGATGCCTTCCTCTTGCCAAAAACGTCTTGTCTTTCCCTCTAGCACTTTTTCCAGCAAATCCTTTGCTAGCGGATCTTGTTGGAGGCCTTCCTTGATGCTTGAGACAAGGTCAGACTTTGGTTGGCTCAAGCTAAGTGTTGCTAATTCTGCCTTGTGGCTTAGAGCGTCCTCAACGATGTTGGCTTTCCCCAGTTTGTACTCAAGCCGATAGTCGAATTCCGCAAGGAAATCTTGCCACCATGGTTACTTTGGACTCAACTTCTTTTGTGTTTGAAAGTAGCTTGTCGCTACGTTGTCCGTCATGATCGTGAAGTGAGAGCCTAGCAAGTAATGTTGCCACACTCTTAGACAATGGATGATAGTTGTCTCTCCTTTTCTTGCACCGTGTAGTGGCGTTCTGTATTATATAGTTTTCGACTCTCGAACGCTATAGGGTGGCCTTTTTTATGAGGACTCCTCCTGTAGCGAAATCTGGGGCATCCATTTTAACTTCAAAGGGCTTTGTGTGGTCTGGAAGGGCAAGGACGGGTTCCTCCAAAATTGCTCTTTTCAACTCCTCAAATGCATTTTGGCACTCTTCAGACCAATAGCGCATTTTGTTTTTCTTGAGCAAATCCATTAAGGGTGCTGCCTTGGCTGCATAACCCTTAATAAAGCGGCGGTAGTAGTTCACCAGCCCAAGAAATGAGCAAAGCTCGGGCACTTTCGAGGGAGGCTCCCTTTCGAGGATGGCCTCAACTTTGGCATTCTCCATCATGAGCTTCCCGCCCGTAACTTTGTGGCTAAGGAACTCCGCTTCTTGTTGGGCAAACGAGCACTTCTCCAACTTGAGAAAGAGCTTGTTGTCTCGGAGTACTTGGCGGACTTCTCGCAAGTGTTGGGCATGATCCTTGAGCGTGGTGCTATACACCACTATATCGTCCAAGTACATGACCACGAAGCGGTCGAGGAATGGTTGAAGTACCTAGTTCATGAGCGTGTAAAATGTGGCGGGTGCATTAGTAAGGCCAAAAGGCATCACAAAGAATTCAAAAGACCCGTACCTTATTGTGCAAGTTGTCTTTGGTTCGTCTCCCTTGGCGATGCGTACTTGGTAGTACCCGGAATGCGAGTCGAGTTTGGTGAAGTATTGCGCTTTGCCAAGCTGGTCGAATAAGTCTGCAATCAAGGGAATCAGATACTTGTTCTTGATGGTGATCTTGTTGCGCGCTCTATAGTTGATGCACATCCGCAACGATCCATCATTTTTCTTTTGACTTTGAGGGGCAAATGTAGCCTATGTCCAGCAAGTCTTTGAGTTGTTTCCGCAACTCTTCTAATTCGGGTGGTGCCATGTGCTAAGGCACCAAGGCTAGTGACTTTGCGCCTTGTTCCAGCTCGATCGCATGATCTACCTCTCGTCGAGGTGGGAGCTTCTTCGGAAGTTCCAGAGGCATCACATTTTTGTACTCATTGAGGATGGCTTGAATTCGTGGAGGGATTTGGCTTAGCGAGGTTCTGCTATTTCTTACCTCATTTAGTTCTCGAATGGAGACCAAGAAGCTCGGGTCCTTCTTGAAAGCCTTTTTGAATTTCATGGCGGAGAGTCTTCTCCTCGGACTTGCCTCGCTCTGTGGGTACTATGCATACTTTGCTCTCATTGAGGATGCTTAGGGAGTTTATAGCGGGCAACGGGAAAGCATGGACTTGATCGAAAATTCCATACCGAGGACTGTCTTGAAGTCATCCATGGGGACGATGGAGAAATCAAGCATTCCGCTCCACGCACCAAGTGTGATGTGCACGCCTTATGCAATTCCAGCAATTGGCTTGGCGGGTGAGTTCACAGCCTTCATCATGCCTCTTTCTTTGGTGGCCTTGAGGCCTAAGCGCTTGGCCTCGTCTATGGACACGAAATTGTGTGTTGCTTCTGTGTCTAGCAGTGAGCGAACGGATTGACCGTTTATCTTTGCGCTGACATACATGAGCTCTTTCTTGACGAGTGTAGGCTGTTGGTGATTGAGTGCGTCGAGGTGTTAGAGAGAACCCATGCTAAGTTGGGGTTCTTTTGAGGACATTGTGGGGTTGCTCTTTAGTTAGGCAGCAAGATCGTTGAGCGACTTCTTCTCCAGACAGTTGCGTACGCAATGAGGACCGTTGCATATAAAGCATAGGCTTCGCGGATTTGGTGCCTCCTTCTTGCCCTCCGATTTTCCTTGTCCGCTCTTATTGCTAGGCGACTTTTTCTACCCCTAATCTTTGTGGTTGTTGCCCTTGTCCTTGTGACTCTCTCCCCCACATTTGCTTTGGCTAGACTTCTTGTCTTTGGATTGGGTAGAGTATTTAGTAAGCGATTCCGCAACGACGATGATATTGTCAAGTGTTTGAACACCACGCCTATCAAGCTCGGTCTTAGCCTAATCCTTGAGGCCATCTTGGAAGTAGATGAACGAATCCTTGTCGGACATGTCGCTTATCTCCAATATAAGGGTAGTGAACTCATTGATGTAGTCCCGAATGCTACCCGATCACTTGAGGCGACATAAGAGCGCTTGCGCTTCATTCTCCACATTGCTTGGGGCGAACTGCTTTCGAAGTTCTTGCTTGAAGTCGGCCCAAGGGTCGATGGTGCAAATGCCCTTGCCCATCTCACCATGCTTACGACGCCACCATAGTTGTGCAGTGGCTCTAAGATAGGTGGGTGCAGTGCCTATTTTTGATGCCTCGTCTCGGACACTCATGGCATTGAAGTATTGATCCAGCCTAAATAGAAAGTTATCCGTGACTGTGGCATTCGTGTGCCATTGTAAGTGTCAGGCTTTGGCACGTCAGTGCGGCGCACATCACTCGTGCTTGCAGAAGCTGGATTAGCGGAGAATGTGCGCTTATGCCATGCCCAATCCGAGCGGACTTCATCCACTTCCGTACGGACAGTGCGTAGTTCGTCCTAAACAAAACTACGAAGTTTGAGCAACTCATCATGAAAAGAACGAAACTCACCTTAGAGAGTGTTCATTTGCTCTTGGATGAGAGCTTTTATTGCCACTGTGAGCTCGGCATATTCTCCCTCGAGACCGTTTACTTGTTCCTCTAAACCCTCGAGGCTGTCTTGAGCGGCGGATAACGCAATTTTGAGAGTAGTCACACGAGGCTCCAATGCATCCACGGATGGGGCCTTGGACTTGCCACGAGTCTTGCCTTGGGCGCGTTCTCCCTCTTGGCCACGGCTTGGTTCTGGTGGAACGTCCACACCAACAACACCCTCTTGTGCTACGTTCGAAGGGTTGGCCATTGCTTCGTGAGCTGACTTGAGTTCGTGCAAACCTTAGCTCTGATACCACTTGTCACGGGATGAGTATTTTGCACAGCTAACCCGTACGACACTTAGACAACTTTGCCGAATGTTGCTAAATAAGCCTAGAGCTTCTCGAACTAGAGAAGAGAAAGCAATGAAGCCGAATACGAAAACTTGTATTACACAAAGAGAGATTACAATGCTTGAGTTACTTGCAATGCTTGTTGTTGTGTTTGTTAGATGCAAATACCTAATGCCATCCCATATTTATAGGGGAGACTTGCCAAGATCTAGAGATTCTAGAGAATTCTACCATTTCCTAGCTATTTACATGTGCTGGAATTGTATAGAGAATTCTAGAGTATTTACAAGCTCACATATGCTAGATTTGCCTAGAACTTTATGGAATTGGGCCAAGCTAGCACTCTTGGCCTTGTGTTGGCTCTCTAGCCCGAATTTGTGGGCAATTAGGCTAGCGAATTGGGCGATCTACAATATTATGCTCTATACTATTTATAGCTTATTTCATACTGCGACAATTCGAGTATGCAGTCTACTTGAAATGGTTACAATCTTACAGAGAGTTCTACATTAGATGGGCTAAACCGATTTTACAATTCCGGTTTATGGATAGATCAACATTGTTATTGTGATGAGCACTCAAAAGTGTAACTTGCATCTATTTTAAATTTACCTTTGCGGTTTTGTTTGCATTAATCTTTTTTCTACTCTTGCAAAATCTTTTTCCACAGAAGTTTTTACTCTAGTTTATCTTAGTTAATGTTGAAAGGAAAGCCTGATGATATTTTTGTACGACTTACGAAGCTGTAAATTTGACAATCAGATTAGTTTTTTAATTCTTGCAGGGAGGAATTTCTATAAAAGATGTGAGGAAGTTGTGCTAGAAAAAGCTGTTTGTCTGGCAGGACAATATGAGCTTGCCGCGAATGTATATGGTAGGGGCAATATTTCTCAAAATGTTTGGCTGCTTGCTCCGAAGGAAAACTTTTTGACATTGGTTTCAAATACATCAACAAATGCAAACAACACGCTTATACAGTTGCTGATCTAAGTAGAAAAAGCGAAGAAATGAATAAAATTGAACAAGAATTTCGATAGAGTTGTACTCATCATTATCATGAGCTAAAAGATAATGAATTCATGGTAAAAGTTGTTAGAGAATTTCATTCCATAGATTTGAAGCACCACTTTTTGAATTCTTTAAACTGATTTGACAAGCTTCTGGTACTGGAAGAAGAATCAGGGAGCTACATTGCTGCTGCAAATATTGCAAAGACTGAGAAGAGATATTCTTCAGACGGTGGATTTGTTATGGAAGATGGAAAATTTCTAAGGAGCATGTAATCTTACTCTCAACTATGTGCTTTCCAACTCTCTTGGTTCACCTAGGAGCAAAGGCTGGCCCTTGAAGCTGTTTGCACAAGAGAAGAAGCTTCTAGGAAATGCCAAGTCACTGGCAAAGAATAAATCAAAATAATTCTATGAATTTGTTTGTACCGAAGTTGACATTTTATCAGATGATTAGAATGAATTTATGAGAATGATTCAACAGTTAAATGCCTCAAAGAGGCATCAGAATATCACTGGTGAATCATTGTCTGCTAGAAAGATTCCAGATTTCCATCTTCATAAAAGTTTCTTCGAATATGTGTGGGAAGATGGATTGAATTTAGATCTCACAAAATATCCAGAGGATAAAATTTGTAAAAAACGGGGTTTCTGTTCAGACTCTGGTCTACTTCTAGGATTGCTGCGTGGGTAAGATTGCAAATGCACTTCAGTACCTTGGATGCCTTTAAAGCCAGGACATTAATAACTATAGAAGTTATGGAGATTTCTGCTTGAGTAACCTTGGTTTGTGGAAGAAATACAACAATCCAAATACCATCGATCTTTTGTTGAACTCTATGCTGACTGGGCAAGAAAATTGGGCAAGATAAATGCTCCAAGAAGTGGGAAGTTGGCCTCTATCTCTGACAATCGGCTTGTCTCTGATGGTAGGAGATAATGGAGTTCTGAGTTGCTTTCTATTGGCATGAAGGTCTTGCAGAAACTAGAAGCCCTCAACAAGTAGTCATACAAGAACTCACCATCTGTATTTTTCCAAGTAATGTGTTGTACTTGTATCGGTTCCAAAATTTCTTTTGAGTTCCCAACATTTGGTCTTCCAGTACGGTGATACTAACAGATTGCAGAAAGTTATTGAACAATGAACAGGGTTTCTTCGACTTCATTTTTCCTTTTGACTGGCACCAATCACCGAAAATAAATATGATTTCTTCGGGAGTAACTGAGTCTTGCAGGAATTTTATCAAAGAGCTTATTTTTAAGCACATTGGTTCTAAAGATTATTTCCCTCTTTGCCAAATTGGAATCTTGGTGGTAACGATTCTCGGGTCTGGTAAGCTTGGTGATGATGTACATCGCAGAATATCCAAAACGTTTGACAAAATGCCACCGTGGATGGACCTTGGCAAGTCTCTCTGTCTGAATTTAGAAGCTAGATAAGGGCTGCTCCATCACATTCAGGCATTCGGCATAGCTATGGCAGAAGCTTATGTACCCTGCAGTTTTGTATGGCAAATGTAATAAGACCCTCTGATTTCCTATATCTTATGAAGCGCAATTTGATTTTATTTGGTAGTTCCAAGGGCTATATTTTTGTTACGAAGTCATATTTTGTTGAGTGGGTTATCTTCCAGGATGGAAGCACCATTCCAATATTCAAAGATTTTGATCCAGGTATTGGTGAAAATATTGTTAACATTGCACTGCAATTCCGGTGAAGAGAATAAAATGAAGTGGTTGATTGGACTATTTCACAAAAATATTGAGATCTACCTTTTATTGATGGTTTTGAGAGTGGCTCTCTTACCCTCTTTGTTTGCTTTGAACTGTAATATTACAACAATGAGAAGAGCCTTGCAGAGTTTGGTGTATGTCTGCACCAAGTCGCCGCGGGAATTTAATGATGCCTTCTTCCACGAAGGATAAAATTTTAACTGTCAGGATGCAGCTTGAGAGTTTAAAAAGATTGTCAATCCTCTGATAATGAGTTCGAATGATAATTGTCCAAATTTTCAATGTCTTGATGCAATTGCTATGAACATGAAGGTCGCCCAATGCATCAGATAACAATGGTAGTATATTAATCGATCTAGAGAAAATGTTCCGTGAGTTTAAAAAATAATTGGCATTCATCAACAATGTACCAGATAACAGACAAATCATCCATAAATCGTGACTTGTGAGAAGCTTTAGCTCCAACAGTGACATGCTCAATTCAGCGTCTGGGTACTGTCGAGCACTAGCTCCAACAGTGACATGCTCAATTCAGCGTCAAGGTCCAGTTAAATCCGAATATAAATTTATGATAAAAACGCTATAACAAGAAATGCCATCGCATATATTGCTGTGCTCAAGTCATAAGGGGAAAAAGACCTAATCAGCATCTAAATAGAAGCAGCCGAAACATCGTTTCTGCCCAGCCTTCCACTGTTTTTACAACTTGAAGCCAACACCAATGCCATCACATATATTGCTGTGCTCAAGACTGATGTTTCTAACTTTCTGTTTTGCTCCAGCAACCATACAAATTTATACCAATTGCAAAACCATTTGCAAAATATCAAATGCAAATCTAGCATTTTACAATAAACAACATAAATAAAGTCAATGTTAAACAGCAGATAAGCAGAGGCAGCAAGATTTTGGAAAGGAAATGTACGACAAACATAACTAGTGAGAACATGAACCTTCTGGATTTGGCTATAATATTTTGGTCCATTATTGAAACACCAAAAGAAGGATTATAATATATTTGTCACATGAATATAATATGATTCCAATTTCTTTCCAAAGTAGTTCATCAAGAAAGAGTTTAGAATGATAAATTAATCCCAATAGTGGGATTATATAGTTTAGTCGCATCTTTAAAGTAGTCTATCAAGAAAGAAAACAAACTGCTTGACTAATAATCCCAATAGTGGTATTATACAGTTTGGCCACATTCAGTAACTCAAGATGTAAGGATGGGAATGGGGTAAGGAGGCCTACACTGCTCCCCAGAAATTAAAATATTACCACTATTACTCATTCCATTCCTTAATAAATTTAGTGGGTAGGGGATGGGGAATGGTGAATCTTCACGTAGAGAATAATTTCTCTATCCATAGCCTATTCTCTGTTTACTTATTTTATAATAGGTAAGAACATATAATTTCAGCAAGTAAAAAATTAAAAACTTCAATAAAATCATCACAATATTATAAAGTATTTAAATTGTTAAAAAGCCCAAAAAATCCGAAGTAATATCTTGAAAGCAAAATCAAAAAATAAAAATTTACTGACCAACATTATAATTGATAAAATAAAAATTATTATATAAAAATTAAAAAAGGAATGATGTGGGTAACTTGCCCACACATCTTCCCACGTTCTGCGTCCATCGGTTAGAGCCTTTACAATTGATGCTACATCATCCACATGGACACGCGTTTGATCCTTGCAATCTCTCTCTCGGATTGTCACCGAGGAAGTTGAATCAACAGTGATAGCAAACGGGACACCAAGTTCATCTATTCTTGCATATCGTTTCCCTATGGAGGCGCCTGCAAATATTAGAACATAATAACAGAAAGTCAGATGTTCATGGATAGTTGGATACCAAAGAAAAAACAAAAAATATTTTAACAGTATCACACATTAAGAGAGGAGAAAATTCAAGTAATCATCAATGATATAATATTTAAGTCATTCAAGTAATCATCAATGATATAATATTCAAGTCACACTGAAACATGAAGAGAAAACATGGCATTAACCCTATATTGAGATGTTTTGAGTATAGTCACTTTGATCCAATATTTGGTCTCAACATGGCCTCTTCATTGGCATGTGCTCTTATCAGGCTATCATGAAACAGAACTAATGACACTTAGATGTTATCAGAGCATCAGTATTTCGTTGTTTTAAGTGATGAGCTAAAATCAATTAATACATGTTCATTTAGTAACAGCTTTTCCTAGGACTATTTTATCAATCAATATGCAAGTTGCCAGAAAAATTCAATATGTTACCCTGGGTTCTGAAAATTTTTCTTGAGTAAAAAGAGCAACACCACTCTTCTCCTGTTTTGTAACAGAAATAAATATTCAATTAGCTGGCAGAACATCGACGTTTAGATTGCAAAAACAGGTATGCTATAACTTTTATGTTGTGATGCTTCTAGCACTGACTAATATAAAAGAAATAATAATACAAATAAACAAAAGGCAGTATGGGAAGCAGTAACTATTGCATCCAGAGTAGCAACTCTAAAAACTAACAGGTGCAGCCATGCCGACCATCTATACAGTAAAGAGTAAACCCCTAATTACCCAACCACACGCTAGCACACACCAAATGACCAAAACAGCAAAGCCTAATTCACATTACATCTCTCTCTCACCAAATTCAGCCGCTCTCTTATACTAGATGTTAGGAAATTGGTGGGTGAAGCAGACACGCAGCTAAAATAAAATTAGAAGAAAATAAAGAACAAGCACAATAGAGGACACCAGAAATTACGTGGTTAAACTTTTAACTTACGTCCATAGGCGAAAACAGAAAAAAATATTTTAATAGTGAAAAAGAGTTACAAGTATTATAATATTTTAACTCATTTCCCAAAATCTTAATACACCCAAAATCTTAAAACACTAAAACAAGAGCTTTTATTATTTAAGCTCTACAAACCCTCTACTCTACAAGAATTGCTTCTCACATCTCTCGACTCTCTTTAAAAAATTGGATGCAGGCTCTAAATTGATAGCTTGTATTTATAGGCAAAACTTTGCCTCAAAAGTTAAAAAAGTCACTATAAAATTTCAAGCCGTACAGCTCAAAAATTTCAATTTTTCAAACTTCGAATTTTGAGCTTTTAATATTTTTTTCTTTGATCAAACATTATGGCATCTAGAACTTCAAAGTTGTGTGCCACCCATTTTGCTTCTTCAAAGCTTCTAGATGTTGCAGTCAAATCTTTTGACATTCTCCCACTTAGAGATTTGATTAAGGATCAATCAATCTCCACACCATCCTTTCTGCTCCGCCACTGGCATATTGCCTACAATTCTGCTAGGCCACAAGAGGATCTACTCAAGACAAACTTATCAGTATTTATCGGCTTCGTCAAAACATCTGCTAGATTCTCATTCGTATGGATTTTCTGTAAATCCACACTTCCGTCTTCCACTACTTCTCGAACAAAGTGATATTGTACCCCTATGTGCTTTTCCCTGGAATGAAAGGTTGGATTCCTTGTAATATGCAAGGCACTCTGACAGTCATAAAACACAGAAATTTTCTTTTGTTTGTGCCCGAGTTCCTCCAATAACCTTTGTATCCAAATAGCTTCATTGTAAGCTTGTGTAGCTCCCATGTATTATGCTTTTATTATAGATAAAGCCACAATGGTTTGCAGTTTTGAAATCCAGCTTACAACTGCTTCCGCAAGTGTAAACATATAGCCAGTAGTGGATTTTCTTTTATCAAGGTCTCCTGCAAAATCTTAATCTACATAGCCCCTGACAGTAAACTCTGATCTTCCATAACATAATGCAACATCTAAGGTTTCTTTGATGTATCTCAGAATCTTCTTCACAACTATCCAATTCTCTCTACCAGGATTCGTCATTTATCGACTGACTGCTCCCACTACTTGTGCAATGTCTGGTCTAGTCCATATCATAGCGAATATCAAACTTCCCACTGCTGATGTATATGGTACTCGAGACATCTCCTTTCTCTCTGCTTCATTGCTAGGACACATACTTGAGGATAACTTGAAATTAACAAGAAGTGGGGTAGAAATTGACTTACAATTCTGCATGCTGAAGCACTGCAAGATTTTCTTCTAGTAATTCTTCTGTGAAAGCCAAATCTTCCTGTAATTTCTATCTCGGTGAATTTGCATCCCTAGAATCTTGTTTGCTGGTCCCAAATCCTTCATTTCAAACTCTCTAGCCAACTATGCCTTCAATTCTTAGATTCTATCTTTGTTAGGGCCTACTACCAATATGTCATCCATGTACAATAGCAAAATAATGAAATCAATATCTTCAAACCTCTTGTAATATGCACAATGGTCTAAATTGAGTCCGTTGTATCCAAGGCTCATGATGAAGGAATCAAATCTCTTGTACAAATACCTCGGTGCCTGTTTGAGACCGTACAAAGATTTGTTCAATCTACAAACCAAGTTCTCCTTTTCTATTTCTGCAAAACCTTCTGATTGGAGTATATAAATTTATTCTTTAGGTTCTCCATGATGTAAGTCAAATGTAGCGCACATTGCCAGAACTACGCTGACTGTCGTGAGTCGAACCACCAGAGAAAATATCTCGTTGAAGTTAATACCTTCTTTCTGTGTATATCCTTTTCACCATCAATCTCGCATGATACCGCTCCACTTAGTCATTGTCATCACGTTTGATCTTGTAGACTCATATATTTCCAATGACTTTTCTTGTATTTGGTAGTGGTGTAAGTTCCCATGTCTTATTATTGTATAAAGTTTCAATTTCTTCCTGCATTACTGTCATCCACAAAGAAAAATTTGAGCTTTCTAAAGCTTAATGGAAAGTTAATGGCTATCCTCCTCTGTTAGAAGACAGTACGCAACATTGATCTTTGTGACGTACTCCGAGTGCCACACCAGCAGTCGTCTCTCACAAGTTGACCGACGAACTTCTGAAGCCTCGAACTCGACTGGTTCTTATTCCTCGTACTGGTGCTGCTTCAGAAGAATCTGAATCTTCTGAATTATTTTCCACATATACTGGCACAATTTCTGACTTTTCTTTTACAATGCCATCATCTCCATATTTCCTTTTCAGTTAATCTTCTATAAAGATAACATCTCTTCTAATGACGATCTTGTGGGCAGTGAGGTCCTACAAATGATACCCATTTACAACATCAACATATCCCTAGAAGATATATCTCTTAGATTTTGGATCTAACTTTATTCTTTTTTGGGCATTGTACATCACGTACACAGGACATCCAAATGCATGTAAGTAAGAGTAATCAACTGGCTTTCCAGTCCACATCTCAATTGCTGTCTTCAACCCAATAGTTGTAGATGGCGACTGATTTACGATATACCAAACAGTTTTGGCTGCTTCTGTCCAGAATAAATTGGGTAAACCAACAGTCCTCCACATAACCCTTATTTTTTTTGTAAGAGTTCTGTTCATCCGCTCCACCACTCCATTTTGTTGAGGAGTGTATGCTACTGTGAACTTCCTCTGAATATCTTCTTACTTACAAAAAGCAAAAAACTCACCATTTGTAACTCTCCACCATTATCCGTCTTTAAGTACGTGATCTTTTTTGTGGATTCAAGTTCCACCCGCGCTTTGTATTCTTTAAACGTTAGAAATACATATGACTCTTTCTTAATTGGATACACCCAACATCTCCTGAAATAATCATCAATGAAAGTCACCATGTACTTTGCACCTCCCATTGACATATCCGACGATTACCAAATATTAGAACAAATCAAGTCTAAAATGTATTTACTTCTAGCATACAATCTGCTGAATTTTAATCTATACTGCTTACTTGTAACACAATGCTCATAAAATGGTAAACTTACCGATTTGAGCCCTGGAAGCAATTTTCACTCAAAGAGAATCTTCAAACCTTGTTCCAACATGTGGACAAGTTTGAGGTGCCACATCATCGTTGGTTCTTCTCCATTTGACGCGACACACACATTAGCTTCCTATAGTGCTTCCTCTTTAAGCATAAATAGATTAGCACCGATCTTTTCCGCCTTCATTAATACAAGGGCGCCTTTAACGATCTTCATAATTCCATTCTCCACATAAGTTTTGTATCCATGACTATCCATTTGTCCCAAAGACAATAAATTTTGCTTCAGGTTGTTGACATGTCGTACCTCTCCAATTGTATGAATTGTACCATCAAACATTTTTATTTTGATAGTACCAATACCAGTGATCTCCAAGGCATGATCATTACCCATATATACAAATCCTCCTGAGATAGGTTCATATGTGTGAAACTATTCTCTCTGAGAGGTCATGTGCCAGGTAGCTTCTGAGTCTATATGCCAGACATCAGATAATCATTTTTTGCCTTCTAAAATAGTTGTTGTCGCACTATAGAGAATTTCACCATCATCTGAGGTACTTGTTACACACCCTTGAGTATTTGATGATTTAAGTTATTTACTATCTTTTCTCTTCTGTTTACTCCAACACTCTTTCTTGACATGCCATTTCTTGCCACGATTATAACATTTAACATTCTTTTTACTTCTGGATTTTGATATACCATTATTGTGACTCCCACTGGGGTCACATTCGGTTAACTTCTCTCTCATCATCGATAGCGCCTCCGCTTGCTGCGAACTTGCTTGTTTGTTTTCCTTATTTTTCCGCTTGCTCTCTTCATTTAATACGGAGGCTGCAAAATCGTCAAAAATCAGACTGTCCTTGGATTGTTGTTTATTAGGTTGATGATGAGTTGATCATACGAATTTGGTAGACTTTGAAGTAGAAGCTTTGCACATTCATTTTCCTTTTTATTATGACCTAACGTTGTGAGTTATGAAAATATAGTCTTCAAGGTGTTAATGTGGTCAGTCACTATTGTAGATTCTGCCATTCGAAGATTATAGAGTTTTCTCTGCAAGAAGATTTTGTTGTGTAAAGACTTGGCCTCGTACAATTTTGTGAGAGTATCCCATATTTTCTTCGATATATTTTTCTCTGCCACACTAGATAATACTCTCTCTGCAAGTGCCAAATGTAGATAAAAAATGGCGTTACCGTCTATCTCGTTCCACTTGTCATTAGTTATCTCCATAGGCCTTTCTCCAATTGCTGCCAAGTAATTATTTTTCCTCAATATAACTTTTATCTTCATGTTCCACAATGAAAAATTATTTCCGTTAATTTTCTCAATTTCATACTTTGCCACCATTTTGTTGATAAATATAGCTCACAAACTAGTGTACTAACCTGACTAGTTGTGAGTATGTGTAAGAATGCACACCAGGAAAGCTCTCAGGAAAGACTGGAGGGGTCACAATAGTTCTAGTTAAAACATAGACTCCTTAAGCTCTTATCGTTTTTGTAACAGAACTTTCCTAAATATACACAAACCACACAATTACTTTACTCACACCACTATTCCTTGCTTTGCACCGCCAATACTAGAATCGCTCCCACTGTTTCATGTGAATAGTACTGTATATATGAACAATACCGTATACGTGAATAATGCTGTATACGTTAATGGTATTGTATACATGAATACTACCCCACATGAATAGTAACCGACTCCAAAAATACAACCAATAGCTCTGATACCACTGTTAGAAAATTGGTGGGTGAAGTAGACACGCAACTAAAATAAAATTGGAAAAAAATAAAGAAAAGCACAATAAAGGATATTGGAAATTACGTGGTTCAGTTTTTAGCTTACGTCCACGGGTGAAAACATAAGGAAAATACTTTAATAATGAAAATGAGTTACAAGTATGGTAGTATTTTAACTCACTTCCCAAAACCCCAGTACACCCAAACTCTCAAAACACTAAAACAAGAGCTTTTATTATTTAAGCTCTACAAACCCTCTACTTTGCAAGAATTGCTTCTCACAGCTCTCGACTCTCTTTACAAAATTGGATGCAAGCTCTAAATTGAGAGCTTGTATTTATAGGCAAAACTTTGCCTCAAAAGTAAAAAAAGTGGCTATAAAATTTCAATTCATACAACTCAAAAAATTCAAATTTTCAAACTTTGAATTTTTGAGCTTTGAATATTTCTTTTTCTTTTACCAAACATTACGATATCTAGAACTTCAAAGCTGTGTGCCACGCATTTTGCTTCTTCAAAACTTCTAGATGCTGCAACCAAATCTTTTGACACTAGAAGCACATGCCTTACTCTCACAGTCCTAACCCAAACACACGCCAGCACCAATCACACTCAATTGTTTGGACAACAATGAAGATAGACCAGTTCTCAAAAAAACCAAAAGAGATGCATGTAACTTGATCTACATACATTGAGAAAAGAACGGTTTTAATTTCAATTCTTGATGAGAGCAAATAATTTATTTGCATTGAAAAAGTAGGGTGCTGTAATTTTCTGAAGGAGGCTTCTCTTTTTTTTTTTTTTAAGAGAACTATTGCTCATGATATTTACACCATACAAATTACTAAGACCCATTTACATCAATTCTAATATGGCACCGCTCACACTTTTTAAGCCTCTCAAATATTTGAGGAACGCCCAATTCCCATTCTAGGAGAAAAAATGTCTTCACTTAAGTTCTAGGGCTCTAAGGAAGGACATTTAAATTAACCTCCCACAATGCGTCTGGGGGAGCTCGAACCACTTCCCTTACAATTGGCTCTAGCCACTTGGGCTAAGCCCAAGTGGTTGAAGGAGGCTTCTCTATTAAAGAAACTAAGAAAGTGGGCTGGTCAATTCCAACCTTAGGTATAGAGCTGGCAAAACGGGTCATCGGGTCGTGTTCGTGTCGTGTCAAATTTAGGTTGACCTAAACCCGACCCATTTAATAATCGTGTCAAAATATTGAAACCCAAACCCAACACAAAAAAATAATCGAGTTACCCAATAACTCGTTTAATATCTATATATTGAACAAAAGTTACATAAAATATTTATACACTATCATACAAACGTATGTATATAAATACACACATACATACATAATTTATTGATATTATAAAATATATATATCGACTAATATATTACACATTTACAGTATTGAAGTTTTAATTATATATATAATATTATAAATCAATAGTATAAAATATACATGTCTATCAATTTTTACATATTTACACTATTGAAACTCTAAATATATGTAAAATTTTATAAATAAACACTGTGTTTATATTCACCCTTTTAAAAAAAACCATCTATAATATTTGAATTTTAATTATAAGAATATGTAAATTATTTTAAAATAAAAAATATAATCGGATCATTAATCAGGTAAATGGGTCAAGAATTTTAACCGAAACCCGATACGGAAAAAAATCGTGTTGACCCGAACCCGACCCATTTAATAATTGTGTTAAATTTGACGACCCATATCCATTTATTTATGTTATTTTTGTGTCGAGTAATCGTGTCGTGTCAAATTTTACCAGCTCTACTTAGGTAGCCTTGAAACGGGCTGTAAACGTCCTTTTTTTTTTTAAATTACAGTTAAGTCCAAAAAGTTGTGATCTGAACTGAATCTGACAAAAAGTTATGATATGAACTGAATCTGAACTTCATACCCGACCAGATCATTCGGATGAAAATAAAGGTCGGATTTATTACTTTACAATTATCTAGCTATGACTTTTCTTATAAAACTTACATAGAAATGCAGATCAATTTATCACGGTGTGAGCACGCAAGTCATACGCGGATCTGTCTGCAATACCAACGCATTCAATCCACCCATATAAACGCTCAATCTCAGCATCCCAACAGTCTGCAGCATAGTGAGCCATTTCATTTGCAAGATGCTGCCGGAACCGCAAATGATCTTGATCTATACCGAGGCGCGATAGGAAGAGATATACTCTTCCAATAAAGTAGCCAATAGTTTCATTGTTTACAATTCCCTGAATAAAACAGTGCACAGCTTAATCAATAAGTGCGAGTCAAGTGAGTAAAGAGCGCAAAATATGTCGTTGGAAAAAAAATGGTAAAGCGAAACAAAATATGAACCAAGGCGAATCTTCTTTGCAGATTAAGCTGACATTTGTTCCTCCCTTGGGAACATCAAGAACTCCAAGTTTTTGACTTCTGAGAATTTAGGGTGAGATTTGTCTTTAGGATCAACGAAGTGCTCGATTTCTGCAAGCGTGAATTCACTGACTCTGGAAAGGCCTTGGCGAGGTGATATCTCCACATGTAAAAATATTTTACTAAACTTACTCTCACATTCACTGCCAAGTACACCCACGTACACAAAGACGTGCGCGTGTTTGTAAAAAACCTCAAAAACAAGCAGAAATCAGTCTAAACTACAGCTCGATAGCAGGAAAAAAAAAATCCAATTTTAGTCTGTTTGTCAATTCCATTTAATACAACCACTTCAACAAAGACAAAATCTTTTACTAAACTTACGCACTATATCTCACATTCTCACTGCCAAATACACCCACATACACAGAGATATGCATATCTTCGTAAAAGAATCTCAATAACAAAATATAATAGGCAGTAACAGTCTAAGCTACAACTTGATAGCAGGGGGAAAAAAAAGGTGAGACTTTAATCTATTAATAAACACTGTTAATTCCGTTTAATACAACCAGTTCAACAAAGACAAAAAATGGTGCAACTGAAAACAAAAGAATTTACACATATAATGTAATCATAAAGAAAGATTAAAATACCTCGTTTCTGAAAGCCTGGCCAATTTGAGCTGCAGCAAATGGGAGTTTATTCCCATTATTATAATACAAATCTTTAAAATTCACAAATATCCCATGTACCGTTTCAGGACGTAGATACCTGCAGCAGAGGAGGAAATCATTACTTTAAAATAATGCAACAAATGATGCACTAGAACCTCAGCAGATTTTGAAGTACTTGAATTATTGAATATCCTTCATAAAAACTTCGTGCCAATGAATGGATACCAGACAGCAAAAAACTCACGCGGTAGTCAGACCAGAGGGGCCAACTGATGTTTGAAACATCAAGTTGAAAGGATAAGGATCAGACAGGGGATTCTTTGTGTCAGGAGCTGTAATACCATATTCCTTAATCTTGGCACCAAGCTCCTCAACTGATAGATCATCCATCATTGCCAGTGTACGTCGCAATTCTGCAGCCTGTTCCAAAGATAATCTAACGTCTTCCCGAAGCTTCTCATTGCAGAAATCCTTAAGCAAGTGGTCAGCACGATAACAGGCCCCTGTTTTCTCATCCTTAACCATTTGGTCAGTAAATTTTTCAACATGACCAGATACTTTCAACACAACCTCAGGGGTCACACGCGGGCTGCGAACCTCCAACATGTTCTCTTTCGTAAGAAAGTGCTAAAGCAACCTGAAAAAAAAAAACCATTGAATCACAGAACATGAAAAATTTCTTGACTGAAAAGGAAAACTTCTCCTGTCACTGTCAATATCGTTGCTCACGAAAAAATAATTCACATACACAAAAATTCGAACAAAGAAAGTTAACAATGATAAAATTTGAAAATCTGAAAATTTACCTGACGCCAGAAAGCAAGCAAGTTAGACATAATGGCACATCCCGGTGGGCCGTAATCATAAAATCCAGAGTAACCATTGTAAATTTTGAATGATTGTTTGATAAAACATACGCCGTTCAAGAACGTTGTTGACAGCTTCCCTGTCAATGAAAGCATGCCCACTGACGCCGTAATTTCTTACCATACTCACAGGCTCCTTTTCACCGACTTCTTCCAGCCTCCAAATTCAACGCCTTGGGCACCCGACGAAGCAATTGCTCGTTGGCGGCAGTGATACAGCTGCCACTGGAGTTAAGGTTTGTGATAGGTTGCTGCTCACAGATTAGCAATTTAGAAGCAAGGATTTGAAGAGAAGAATAACGAGGAGAAGTAGCCCGAGAGGGCAACAAGAGTTTTTGAAGCAATGGTTCTTATTTAGTAATCAAACAATAATTCCTTATATAGAGCCAAAGAAATCGTACTAAAACAGTAATTCCAAATAACATAATAACATGGTAACTAATCCTTAACAGAAAAGGAAATAATATATAACTAAGACTAGGATCCTAACATCCTCCCTCAAGAAGGCACTTGTTGCACTCTTTTATCATTATACCTGCAAGATTTATAATTTTTGTTTCGGGAATTCCAGCTTTTTATTTATTTATTAATTACATTATTTTTTGGCTTTTTTCAGGATTTGCTATAAAAACAAATTATGCTGTGTTTACTAACGCATATTGGTTCCGCAATTCTGGTTATTTGAATTTTTATGAATTCCAACTAAACGATAGAAAAAAAAAAAAAAAGAAGAGAGAGAGTTGTTGGACACCTGGCTGTTGTGGTGTATTTCTAAACGAAGTTTCCAGCTTTTGGCGCAACATTCCACTGAGTTTCCTTTTGCCGCATTTAGAAAAACAAATGCCAGCTGTTATATTTATGATAGCTAAGAATTATTACCATCATTTCATCTTTGATGGAAAGATGATAGAATAAATAAAGATGGTGGAAACGATTTTGGTCCCTGCAGCTTGTAATCATAAACTACACCATCACGGTTGATTAATGAGGCCACAGAAGCATCAAAATCGGAAATCAAAGAGTTGTAAAGGATACATCAATGGCTGGAGGTTAGATTCTCAAACTTCCGCATTTAATTTTTACGAGCATATTATGTATGTATTCGGAAATCATACCCAAGTATGATTACAGTTGGTATCAGAGCATGTTTTACCTCTGTCTTGATGTGTTCTGTTTTTGGTGATACATCCGAATTTATTTTGTAAACTCAAAGTCATTTGTTTTACATGTTATTATGATTACAAATGTTTTAAATCATTAGGAAATGGATTCCTGACAATTATATGGCTTGAAACATTTAATTTGGAGTTGTTAAATCATAAATAAATTCGGGTCTGGAAAACGGGTCATTCGGGTTCAAATATGAATAATAAGAACCGGCTGGAGGTTGAAGACGAACTGAGATGACATGTCGGTTCATATCAATTAACAACCGACATGTCGTATTATTGTTTTTATGATAAACGACAGTCGGTTATAAGTGGATGACATGTTGTTTTCTTTATGAATATACAGACGGCATGTCATCAGAGTGTTGTATGCCATGTCATGTCATACGTTTATTTTATTTATCTACGACTTTGCATAGTTGTGTTTAAATTCTAAACGACATGTCATTTGATATCGATTCAACCTTGTGAATTTATGTATGCAAAACATAAATTTAGGGTATTTTTATTATATTTGACTTCTGAAAATACTGTCCACATGTAAATATCAATATGATAATGTCATATTAAAATTTATATGCATTTTGTTTTATTTATTTATTGATGCATGCAATTTTGAATGAATAATTATGATGTTTAAAAATTAAATAAGGTCAAATGATCTAATATGATTTTAATTAATTAGGGAGTGGCCACAGCATCCTGAATTATGTAAAATTGTATATTAAGTATTTTTTGGATCACATATAATATAATGACATTAATTGTAATTAAACATATTTAATATAATGTATTTTTCCTACAGGAATTTATATTATATTTGTATGTTTAATTAGGATGAAATATCAAACTATTTTCTTAATGTACCCATAGGAATTAAGAATTGGAATATGGCTTGATATTTTTATCATAAAGATATATGTGAATCTACTTGAATTAGAACTTTAGCCCACATGCAAGTTTTATGTCATTTGATTCATATTTTTGCAACATGATTTACATTGGTAAAACATGATATTGCTATATTGGCCTAAATTTATAATATGAGCATGTGTTTTAATCTAATGCAGTTGTACAACCTAAGGGTTTTTCCAAAATTAAGTGTGATATTCCCGAGTTAAATGGTGATAATTATAAAGTTTGGAAGGAGAGAATTCTTCTTCATTTAGGATGGATGGATATTGATTATACTATTCAGAAAGACGAACCGTTTATTGATGATAACAACATTGAAGTTGATATTGCTCTTTATGACAAATGGGAGCGATCTAATTGCCTCAGTGTGATGTTCATAACGACCAAAATCTCTGCTGCTATTCATGGTTCGGATGATCAATATAATGATGTTCGGGCATTATTGAAGGCAATTGATGAACAATTTGTGACTTCAGATAAGGCACTTGCAAGCACCCTAATAATGAAGTTCTCATCTATGAAGTCACCAATGTTAAAAGTGTGCGTGAGCACATCACGCAGATGAGGGACATTGCAGCTCAGTTGAGACTACTTGAGGTTGATATGTCTAAAACCTTTCTTGTGCATTACATACTGAATACACTTCCACAGCAGTATGGACCCTTCAAAATTTCATATAACACGCATAAGGATAAATGGTCAATTAATGAATTAATGACCATGTGTGTTCAAGAGAAGGGGAGGCTGATAATGGAAGTTGGTGAAGGTGCATACACTGTAACACAAGGAAAAAAATAAGTTTCAAGCCAAAAAGAAAGGGAAAGGTAAAATACCTCCACATTAAGAAATTAAAAAACAATCCAAGTGTTTTTTCTGTAAAAGGAAAGGACACATGAAGAAGGATTGTCCTAAATTTTAGAAATGACTTGAGAAGAAAGGTAAATAAATCTCTTTTGTTTGTTATGAATCTAATATGGTTGATGTTAATCATGATACATGGTGGATTGACTCTGGTTCTACAATCCATGTAACAACTACCTTGCAGGGTTTGCAAAACCTAAGGAAGCCATTGAGAAGTGAACAATACATCTTTTTTAGAAACAAGATACGTTCACATGTGGAGGCAATCGGAATATGCATTTTGATTTTGAGCAGTGGTTTTGTTTTAGTTTTGGAAAAGACATTTTATATTCTAGGTTTTTCTAAAAATTTGGTTTCAGTTTCAAGGCTTGTATCAGTCGGTTTTTCCTTTAATATTTCAAATATGTTTTGTAATGTATATTATAATTTTGAACTTGTTGGGAATGGTACATTATCTGATGGACTTTTTCGTCTTAATTTGCAAAGCAATGCCTCTTACACTTCAATGCATGTTTATGTTGGTATTAAACGATGTGTTATAAATGAAAATTCCTCTATTTTGTGGCATCGGAGACTCGGTCACATCTCCATAGAAAGAATCAAAAGATTAGTAAATGATGGAGTACTTGATACTTTGGATTTTACTGATTTTGATACTTGTGTGGATTGTATAATGGGAAAGCAGACCAATAAGAGAAATAAAGGTGCTCAGAGGAGTTCTGAAATATTAGAAATCATACATTCAAATATTTGTAGTCCAGACATTAACTCATATGGTCATAAATATTTCATCTCTTTTATAGATGATTACTCACGATACATGTATCTCTACGTACTTAATCATAAAAGTGAAGCATTAAATGCTTTTAAGGTATTTGAAACAGAAGTAGAGAAACAATACAGAAAGCAAATTAAGATCGTGAGAACTGATAAAGGTGGGGAATATTATGGTAGATACACAGAGAATGGGCAAGCACTTGGTCTTTTGCGAAGTTTCTTCAACAACATGGGATTGTTGCCCAATACACTATGCCTAGTTCTCTATACCAGAATGGTGTAGCAGAAAGAAGAAACCGAACTTTGCTGGACATGGTGTGTGGTATGCTTAGTAGCTCTAAGCTTCTTAAATCCTTGTGGACTAAAGCTCTAAAGACGGCTGCGTATATATTAAATTGAGTTCCAACTAAGGCAGTTTCTAAAATGCCTTTTGAGCTATGAAAATGTTGGAAACCGAGTTTGTGACCTATACGTGTTTGGGGATGCTCGTCAGAAGTGAGAATCTACAATCCACAAGAAAAGAAATTGGACCCAAGGACCATTAGTGGGTATTTCGTTGGATATGCTGAAAAGTCTAAAGGGTACATATTTTATTGTCCATCTCATAGCACTAGAATTGTGGAATCAAGAAATGTAAAATTTCTTGAAAATGACTTGATCAGTGGGAGCGATCTATCTAAGAATATTATTTCTGAGAAAGATCATTCTGATACTCAACCTTCCATCTCAAGTGATAGATTAATTGTGATTTACAACAGTCCTCAAGTTCAAACAGGTTTTATGTAACCAATTGTTGAAGTTCCACAAGTTGCTGATAATAATTCAGTAGATTAGACTATTGAGGAATTACCTGAAACCCTTGAACAACCAGTTGAACAACATGCTTCTTAGGAGAATATTGGTCCAACATTAAGAAGATCTACTAGAATAAAGAAACTAACAATTTCTAGTGATTATAAAGTGTATCTACAAGAATCTGACTATAGTATTGGAGCTGAAAATGATCCTGAAATTGTTTCACAAGCCATGAATTCCAAAGAATCATATTTATGGTATAATGCCATGAAGGAAGAGATGAATTCTATGTCATCTAATAGAGTCTAGGATCTTGTTGAGTTACCTGATGGCGTAAAAGCCATAGGATGTAAATGGGTCTTTAAGACAAAGAAAAACTCATTAGGTAACATTGAAAGATATAAAGCAAGACTTGTTACTAAAGGATTCACCTAGATAGAAGGAATCAATTACAAGGAGACTTTTTCTCCTGTATCAAAGAAAGATTCTTTTCGTATCATTATGGCATTAATTGCTAATTTGGAAATACATTAAATGGATGTGAAAACAACCTTTTTAATGAAGATCTAGAAGAAGAGGTTTATATGAAACAACCAGAAGGATTTTCCTCTAATAATGGTGAGCATTTGGTATGCAAGCTTAAGAAATCCATATATAGACTGAAACAAGCTTCTCGTCAGTAGTATTTAAAATTCCATGATGTTATCTCTTCATTTGGATTTGTGAAGAATCTTATGGATCAATGTATATACTAGAAGGTTAGTGGGAGTAAGATTTGTTCCCTTATTCTATATGTGGATAATATTCTACTTGCATCCAATAATAAAGGATTTCTTTGTGAAGTAAAATAATTTTTCTCTAAGAATTTTGACATGAAAGATATGGGTGATGCATCTTATGTCATTGGCATTAAGATCCATAGAGATATAGTTCGAGGAATTTTGGGTCTGTCTCAAGGGACTTATGTCAATAAGGTCTTGAAGAGATTTCAGATGAAAAATTGTTTACCTAGTATAGCTCCCATTATGAAGGGTGACAGGTTCAATTTGAACTAATATCCCAAAAATGATTTTGAAAGGGAATGAATGAAAAATATTCCATACACATCTGTTGTTGGAAGCTTGATGCATGCTCAAGTCTGAACAAGACCGGACATAACATTTGTTGTTGGAATCTTGGGAAGATATAAGAGTAGTCCAGGTTTAGACTACTAGAAAGCTGCAAAAAAAGTAATGAGGTACCTTCAAGGGACTACGGATTACATGCTTATGTTTAGACGGACTGATAATTTGGAAGTAATTGGCTATTCCGATTCAGACTTCGTTGGTTGTGTTGATTCACGAAAATCAACATCTGGATATATTTTTATGCTCGCCAGTGGAGCTATATCTTGGAGAAGTACAAAGCAAACTTTGATTGCTACTTCCACTATGGAGGCTGAGTTTGTTTCTTGTTTTGAGGCTACCTCGCATGGTGTATGGTTGAAAATTTTCATATCTGGGCATAGAATTATGGATTCAATTTCAAGGCCATTAAGGATATATTGTGACAATTCAGCTGCAATTTTCATGGCTAAAAATAACAAAAGTGGAAGTCGAAGTAAACACATCGACATTAAATATTTAGCCATAAGAGAATGTGTTAAAGAAAAAAAAGTGGTCATTGAACACGTTAACACTGAATTGATTATTGCTGATCCTTTAACTAAAGGCATGCCACCACAGAAGTTTAAGGATCATGTAGACCAAATGGGACTTGGTTCCATCATATAATTTTTCATTGTATAAACAATGTAATATAAATGAGACTCTTGGTTTTATTTATTGTGATGTTTTCTCATCTTTATGTGCACATTTAGTTATATTGAGAAAATATCAATCTTATTGGACCAAGAATAAACATGGGGTTTATTCATTAAGTTAAGTTATCATAAGTGGCTGGATTTAAGAAAGATAATACATTGTAATACAAGGAGGATAATACTCATTCTTATGGCCAGTCATCGTGTTGCTAAAAATTCTACGATGCTATTTACTATTTCATAATTTATATTAAACAATATTAATATTCAAAAAACAACAAATACTCTAAATAATTTATTGTTTTTATGGGAAAAAACCAATATTAAAAATAAAAACACAAGATTGGTCACTTTCTAGTAGCCTTGAGCCCTTGATAGGCATAAACATGAAAAGACCAGGTAATGTATATAAAAAATTAAAAACCTTAAACGTGCTTTGGTAAATCAAGATGTTGCAAATCAGTAATAAACTATAGTTTTTACTGTTAATTTTGTTTCAACTTCGTATTATTAATCACCTACTTGAAACGCACCTTTCATTATTCAAGTGTTTTATTTCAAAAAAATTTTGTTCTAGAGTAAGTTTCTGTTTCAAAAAAACAAGACGCGTGAGAGGAGGGATGGGAGGAAGAGACAATGTCACAAGATAATATTTATATTGAAACTTGAAAACATAGTTAATAGAAATCCTGCGTCAATAGACCACATTGCAACGGCATCATATATGCCAGCTATATTTATGTCTCTCAACATTTGAAGACTCTCCATCAAAGATTTCAACTCTGAAGGAAATCTGTGTTTCAGAACTTCACATTTTTCAATAGATTCTTATCATATTGGAACTCTGTAAGCTTGGCCCCACTTGAACTCTTGCTTCACGCCAAATCCATCTAATTTTGTATCCTTTGTGGCCATATATGTATGTGGTCTCTGTACACTAATATATACTTAATACTAATACAAAGTTGACATTTTCTGTCTCCACTAAAAAAATAAGAACAGAAACAGTAATGATAATCCTAAGTCCAAAATAAAGTAAGTCCAAACACTAATACAATACTGATATTAAGTAAGCCCACACTGATATTATTGATTGTAACAAATAATAGTACCAGTAATAATAACGTAATAACTCTCTCCCCTTTAAATGAATTTTGTCCCTAAAATTCTATAATTTATCACTTGAACAATTGGGTATTACATTAACTCAAAGCACAAAGTATGTTGCTGTAAGAAGGCTTTAGGGGAGCTAAGTTCAGATAGGTTATTATTCTTTCAGTAGTTTGATTCGCATTTTTGGAACTCTTCTGTTGTCATGAACAAGATTTTAAAATCAGATTTTGGGAAATCTGTGATAGGTTTATAATAATCAAAGTAGTTTACGGTGTTGAGATTGTATTAGTTAAAAATAAAGGGATGGTGGATTAAATACTTAATAGAATTGTTAAAATTAATTCCGAGTTTTGACAGTTAATTAGTGCACTAAATAAAGAAGAAGCCTTTGTGAATCGTGAGTCTAAAGGCACTGAAAATAGTGTGTTTTAGTGATTTATAAAGTAAAATGTAAATGAAGAAATCTTGGCACTAGAATATCTTATTTGCGACGTGTCAACTAATCCTCAAGAGATTAAAAAAAAAGATTAAGGGAGGATCTTATCGGCATTGCAGTGGCTGATTTAGATAAATTATTTCTATTGTATAGATGAAATAAACTGCTAATTAAAAAAGTGTTTAGTAAATTATGGGTGTGTTTGGCATCCAACATTACACAACATTACCATCATGTACAACATAAAATTAGTACAACCTTATGTTTGGCTAAAAATTGACTTCGCATTATGCCACATAACATTACTGTTGTTTATACAATTAAAGCTGCATTAACTAAACCTGTGGGGGTTATCGGGTTTACGCGTGATTGCACTATAAAGGAAAAAAATGACTAATAATTTTTCTTCTTCAAAACACTATTAAGCCACAAAACACACAGAGGCTGATACATTGTAGGACCAACAGGGGCTCAAGCCCCCATTCGAAAAAAAAAATTACACTTTTTTGTTTAAAAAAAAATTAATAAATTTCTAAATAGTCTTGTCAAATTATTAGATAGCCTCATTCTTTAAAAGAGAAATTATCATTCGTATACTCTATATTTACTCTGTTATAAAAAATACTACAACACTTTAAGGGTGTATCAATCATCCACCCTAAATTTTTCAAAAACTATATGCCGACTACTAAACCATTAATTACCATTTGAAAGTTAACGGAATTATAGCGAATTAACATTTTTACCTTTAAAACTTAAATTAAAGTAAAAGAAAATTATCATTTGTATACCCTTAAATTCTCTTATTATCACTTGTACACCCTTAAGACCAAATTACACTTCTGACGTCATCACATTTTAATGGCAAGTAACTATTTAGTGGACGGTACATACATTTTGTTAACTCATGGTGGACGATTGATACAACCTCAAAATCTTATAATATTTTTGATAATTGAGTAAACTAAGGGTATACGAATGATAATTTTCCTCTTTAAAATTTAAACTATTATTTTAATAATTGTAAAGTAATAATTTGACTTAAAAAAACAAAACCCATAGCCCAAAGCATTTATAATCCCAATTACTGAATCGTGAGTGCCACACTTGCAATTAGGAATTACCTTGAGCAAAAGGAGCAAGTTGCAAGTAGCAGTTCTTTGTTCTTTATTCTCATAATCTCAATGAAGAAAGCAAAAAGAGGAGGGTGCGATTTATTTAATTATTGTGGGTTTGGTGGCAGGATGTGGATCTAATAAGTGAGTTTGTCCTTACATCAATTTTGCATCAAGTAAACATGTCATTTTTATTTAAATTAAGTTAATAATTTAGTATTTTATTCCTTTTCATATGTCGATACATCTCGATATAAATTGTATTTGTTCAAGTGACTAATTCTAGTCTTTACATTTGTTTTTGGTGATTTTGTGTATAGCTATATGTAAATCAATCTTTTTAATTGTAATTAATTTATTTTTATATAAGTACTCACATATATAATTTTGAAATAGATATGGAAAAGTACTTTAAAATAAAATATGGAAAAGTACTTTAAAATAAAATCAGTGATGTGTTGCCATTTTCAAAAAGAGATGAAAATGGTCTAGAAAACGAAATAAGTTTGACTTGGAATTGCCAGAACTTCCTTCTAACCCCTGACAATGACCCCCAATTTCTTCTTACAATCCTAATGTTTGAGATGAAGTTCGTAGAGCATATTTACAAATGGGTCATTGCCAACCTAAATTCCACAATTTTTGTAAGTCTAAATTTGGGCAACAACAGCGACGATTCAATCCTGCTTGGTTCAATAAATACGAAAATTGGCTAGAACATAATATATCAAAAAAATACTGCATATTGTTTATGTTGTTATCTTTTCATACCAAAAATTAGTGACCAAACAAGTGGTGAAACATTTACAAAAAATGGATTCTCATTAGAAGAGCATATTGGAGGTCCAAATAGTCCTCACAACAAGGCTATGGGTCATTGTGAAGATTTAATGGAACAAGAGTAGCATGTTTGAGCATTTTTAAACACACATTCTGATCAAGATCGAAAAGATTATCGAACTCGCCTGTTTGCATCCATTGATGTTGTTCGGCTTCTTTTAGAACAAGGGTTTGCATTTCGTGGTCATGATGAATCTGATAATTCAAGTAACCAAGGCAATTATCTTCAAATTTTGACCTTGCTAAAAGAATGGAAATTATAGCACTTAAAACTCAACTTCAACTTGCATAATGGATATTCATTCTAATATTGAGCTACAAGATTGTAGGGAATTGGTGACCTTGCTAAAAGAATGGTTGAGACAAAAAAATATATGCTATATCCGTTAGTATATTTGTTAGTGACTTTAGCACTAGTTCTTCTACTTTGTACAACCATAGTAGCAAGAACATTTTAACAATGAAATTTATGAAGAATGAACTTCGGAATCGGATGGCAGATAAATAGATAAATGATAATTTGATTATTTATTTATAAAAGATATACTTAATAGTATTGATAATGAGTCTATTAATTGCCAAATACTTTCAAATATGAAACCACATAGACAATTGTAAATGTATTACTAAAATTTTTATATATTTAAGTTTCAATTTTTACATTTTGCTATTATTTAATTTAGCCCCCGTTAAATTATTTGTCTAAATCCGCTGTTGAAAACACATCTTCTCTTTGCTTCCATCCTCTTCTCAATACCCAATCTATCAACACCAATGGCTCAGCCACAACATCTATCACCAACACTAGCACATTGTCAACCACTTTGGGTACTTGATGCTACCAATATCGTCAAGTTCTCCAGCGCGGTAACCTTGCTCTACCATCTCTATGCCACAGTCCGTAGCCACTGTACGATATCACAACAAATTCATATTAGCATTTTTGCCTTTATCCATAACTTGAGTCTTTTAAATTATCAAAGCCATTCTTTTCAAAAAAAAAAAAGGAAAATTAGACCCCTATTATAGTGTTACTTATTCTTTTTGGCTTTTTTCTTTTTTCTTTTCTTCTTCAGAAGAAAAGGATTTAAAGGAATGAATAATAATTTATTTTTACAAATAAATAAATGAAGGATGCAAAGAACAAAAAAATTAAAAAAAATTGTGGAATGATAAAAAGGGGAGAAAAAAAGAATAGAGGAGGAAGAAAAGAGAGAGAAGAAATTAAAGAGAATTCAAGACAGAAGATATATTCTTGGTGAAAGAGGGAGATAAATAAATAAGGATGATGTGTCAATGCATAGAAACAACTTGTGTTTATTATTTTACCAATTTTTTTATAGAATTTATTTTAACGTTTGTTTTATAAAACAAGCAAAATATATATTAGTTGTTTTGTCATTCATTCCTATTCAATTTATGTTTTATTATTTATCTATGTTGTGATATTTTTTAAAGGTTATTTGATTCGATTGTTATTTCAAAGGGCATTTATTTCAGAAATGCTAAAAAAGAAAATATTAAGCCACCGAAAATTTTAGAATTTGTTAGTTTTACATATGTTTTACAGAGAGTTATAATTCTTTTCACATTCATAATAAAAGAAATTAATGCAAAAGTTTTAAAATTTAAAACTTCTATATTTATTATTTTTCTAAGTATTAATAAATATTGTTTTCTAAATATATAATTTAAACTAATCATAAAAAATATTATTACAATACCATGCAACACCAAACAAAGTATAATAAAAATTTAATACAGTACAGTGTAGCACCAAACATTGTACAATATTATTGTAATCCAATACTAATGCAATATAATATAATACAATACCCTTGTATTAATATAATGCAATACAGTGTACCAAACGCACCATATGTGATTAAGATTACTTTGAGTATGGAACATAGTGTAAATTTTGATAAATTTTATTACAAAAGTGTTGTTTTATTGTATAATGACCAAAATGGACATAAGTTTAAATTACTTTTGATTTTTTATAGTATGCAATAACGGAGTTGCCTAGGGCCCCAAAAAATATAAAGGCCCCAAATATTTTTTCCAAAATTATAGCTATTAAGTTTTTAATTTATATATATTATTATTATTATTTTATAATAGTTTTTTCCATAAATAAATTATCAAATTCCTACAAAATCTCTTTTTAACGTTAAGATTAACAATTTTTATCCTATTTATTCCTATAAAATCTGTAATTAACATTATTTCATTTAAAACTCTATAAAACCCAAATAATTGTTAACTTATTATTATCCATTACCAGCTTTTATCGATTAAAAAAGAAAAGCACGAAGACAATTCTCAATCCCTCTCAATTTCGGAAGTTGAAGGCTTTGGCAACTTCTCTTCATCGGTCTTAATCTCTCCTCCATCAAAGTACAGAAAATTTATTTTTTTAATTATTTTTCTTTTATTTTTTTCCTTTATGTTGATCTTTCAAAGCCTTTACACGTGAATTACAATGAATCTTGAAGAATTATAACAGTTAGAACCGAGACAATCCAAGAACCAGAAACCCAGAACCCACACCAAGAACCAGAATCCCAGAACACACACCAAGAACCAATGAACAACACCAAGGAACCAGATTAGAAAGAAAATGTGCTTCACTTTTTTAATCACAATGAATCAAATACAACGAAAGATCTAGAGGAGATTACAAACAAATGAGTGCAACAAATTTCAGCTCATTTCATAACGAATTGAAGAAGAAAAAGGAATTATATCAGAGGCTAACAATTAACTGGTTTAAACTATTGAATTTGGAAATCTTCATAACGAACATAACAACTTCTTGCCACTTCAGCACGAATATATCACCTACACCCCTAAACTGAAGTCATATTGCACTTAACTCCCCATACTTCTTCAAAAGTTGCACTTGAGTCCAAAAACTCAACCAGCTCACAACCTCATAACTCTCTACCTTGTAGTTTGATTCAATTAATCCCTTTGATAAAACAGTACCCAAAAAACTTTTTATCAACTGTAATTCACTCCTAAATTCAGTTTGGTTTGGACAAAACACCCATTAAGTCTACACAAAACTCAAATTTTATAAAGGGCAGAACCTTGGTGAGTGCATCAGCTGGGTTCATATAAGTGTGAATTTTAGATACAACCACTTCTCCCTTAGCCACTTCATCCCTAATGAATTGAAGTTTCACATCTATCTGCTTGGTCCTTTCATGATACATCTAATTTTTAATCAATTGTATAACACTTTGATTGTCACAAAAAACTTGAACTGTTTTTTGAGATAACCAAAGCTCATTGAGAAGACCTTTGAGCCACATAACCTCTTTTATAGCTTCAGTAGCTGCAATAAACTCAGCTTTTATTGAGGACAGAATCACAACATGCTGAAGTTATCAGGCACATGTTTAACATGAACATGTATCCTGAAATTGATTTGCTCTTATCCAAATCTCCAATGAAATCAGAATCCACATACCCTTCAACCACAATTGATTCACTCCTTGATTTCCCATAAAGCAAACCACATGTTACGGATCCTCTAAGATGTCTCATTATCCATTGTACAACACTCCAATGAATCTGTTTGGACAACTGAGAAACCTGGTAACCACACTCACTGCATGGGCTATATCATGCCTAGTGCAGACCATTGCATACATTAAACTCCCAACAACCTAAACATAAGGGAATTCATCTACTTGATCCTTAATGTTTGATGATAGAGTTGGTGATAAGTTGAAATGAGCACCTAAGGGGGTTAGACAAGGTTTACAGTCCAGCATGTCAAACCTTTCGACCTTCCTTAAGTACCTCTCTTGACTTAAGAACAAGGTGCTAGCTGCTGTATTTCTGAAGATCTCCATGCCAATGATTCTTTTGGCATTGCCGAAGTTCTTAATCTCAAACTCATTCAGTAGATTCTTCAGCTTATCTATTTCAAATTTATACTTGCTGGCAAGGAGCATATCATTTACGCATAGTAGCAAGTATGCAATCCTTTCTTGATCTGAACCACCAAAATACACACAGCTATTGTTGGTTCTTTTAACTCAATTGCTATTGATTTCAATGAATAAGTGTACACAACAAGTAATAAAGTGATGAATATTCAAGATCATCTCCACAGGGACTTTTGTTACTAGAAATGCTACAACAATCACGATAGTGCTAACTTCCTTCTATTTTTAAAAAATAAATACAGTTGATTGACTAATGAAATTAACAACTTAACAAAGTAAATTGGATGGGTTGCGCAAAAAGAATTCAGTAAGAATAAGGTAGTTGAATGATCAAACTCTCTTGATGGGCTAACTATTTTGTTCAAACTAACACCAGTTGCTGCAACAACCCTTATAGCACTGGGCATAATTACCTTGCATCCTTAACAGTTGCTTGTTGGACTTCTCATACCTTTATACAACCAAACAATGACCAGTTGTTATATCATATAAGATATGATAGTAAAAACATATACTCTCTCTACCCTACAAGGTGAATTCCTATATCTAGTTCATCATAAATCTTAACTCAAGTATGACCCTTTTGGGACTCAAGATAAACTTAATCCAGGAAACTTGACTTAAGATCAACTATTACTCTAGTAATTTCCACTAAGATGGGTCCTTTTGTGGCTCTCTCTTAACTTGAACCATTAAATGAGAGGTCAACTGAAACGACCCGCCCCGCACTCCTAGGGCGAGTCTGTCTAATCTCGTAAAATCGGATCAATAATAAAAATAATATCTAAGAATTCCGCTGAAAATTCGACAGAATATCCCCTATAAATACAACATCCTCAAGATTACAATTACAAAACAACACTCCCAAAAGTATCTCAATAACCATCCAAACTTCAAAACCAACTTCTCCAGTCAACATATCAAATATCGCCCCAAATCACTTTAATATAAAAACAAATACAATAGTTATCCTTAATTACAAAATATAACAATAAGTACAACTCACAAAATCCCAAATATCAATATATTAAATCTACAACTCCTAGCACCATCACGCGGCCATAATTTCAATCTAACTACCGATACTGGGTCGACGGATATACCTGCAAATCTCCTGTGGGGGGAAATATCATGATAAAAACGTAGTGAGTATAAAACTCAGTGAGTGGAGACTAGTTCTCGAAAAATAAATTTATTTAAAATGAATTACTTTTTCTCAAAACAATTCTATCAAAATATCATTCTATTTTTCTCAAACTTTCACATTCTCTTTCAAATCACTTACTTGAGCTACCTTCATTCGATTACTGCTTAGTAGGACACTCTCTTAACTTTCATAACTTTCTCTTTCATACTCTTTGGGCTTCTCGCAATGCGTCCTTCGCCCACTTATCTCATAACTTTATAAACATCTCGAGAGTCCTCCACTAAGCCAGTAACGAATTCAAGCATTCAAGCTAAAACTGTAAAACAATCTTTCTTTCTTTCCAAATCTCATTTGCTAAAATCAACTTTCTCATTTTTCCAGGAAACATGGAAAACATAATGCATTTTCGTGCTCATGCCAATGAAATATTCATACGTATGCCCATGTCAATAAACACATATATCAACATCTCATATCAACACATCACATAAACACATGGGCATAACAAATAAATCAATATTCGCACATATCTCAAAATAGACTTTTCAAACATGTCAAAACATATATATTGTTTATTGTGATTCGTTTGGAAATCCCAGTTTACTTACATAAAAATATTTAATTTAAATCAGTCACTGAAATACTATCTTACATAAATTTGCGTAAAATCAATGGAATCATAATACTTGTCATATCAAATACTGTATATCAAAAATTATCATCAAACAAGTACCCCGGGGGAATGATCTCATCATATCCGGACCTCGACAGACAGGCAATGACGTACTATCTGAGTACCCGCCACGCCCCGGAGCTACACGGATAGATAGGGAAAAATCTCATATCTCATCATATCAATCTAGTCCTCAAAGGACAAAAGCATCCAAGCACACGGCCCAAAGCCTCTGTGTGTACTCAGACGGCCCAAAAGGCCTATATATCATCTGTATCATTTGTATCTCAACAGCTGTCTGTATCTCATATCAATATATCTGTACTCATCATACTGCATGCATATGCCCCCAAAAGGCAAAAGCGCCCAACACACCGGCCCAAAGCCTCTATGTGTGTCAGACGGGCCCCAAAGGCCTCTATCTCATCTCATCTGTATCTCTGTATTCATCTCATATTATCTGTTTCTCTGTATCTGGAGGGGAGGGTACTGTTTAACAATTTCTCAAATAACATGTAATACACATGTACGAAAACATATAATCACATCTGAAATCTCATTTTCTCTTTCTTCAACGTATTTCAAATCCATTCAATTCTATATCAAGCATTTATTTAAAAACGGTAATAAAATCATTATTCAAACTCTTTCTCAGTAATAATAAAATCAACACATGTAAATAAATTCACTTTTCTAGAATCATTAAATCGAAGCATCAAATACTTATTTTTCAAAACATACTGCACTGTATCATAAAATTAACATATACTTATAGAAATAAATTTTGTATATTCCACTCACAGTGACAATGTCCAGACTCAGTATCAACCACGTCCGCGGGTTGATTCTCGTTCGCGAATCCTCCTAATCAAGGAAACGACATAATCATTCTCCGTAAATTGAAATACAACTATTCTTATATAATACTTCTCGAAACGAATATCTATCAATAATAATTATTCCCGCATGTATAAAATTACCAAAATACCCCTACATGCCAAAATTACCAAAATGCCCTCAACATCATTATTTTACCGAAATATTCATATAACCTTCAATTACCAAATTGTTCTCATTTCGGATCACGGAAATAATCACAATACTAGGAATTACGAAATTACCCTTTAGAGCGTAAAATTACCGAAATGTCCTTAACAACTTAAATTACCGAATTATCCTCGAAATCACAAATTACCTTACTGCCCTAACCTCAAATTGCCAAATTACCCCATTGATTTTACAAATTACAAAATGACCCCCAAAGTTTTATGAAATTACCGAATTGCCCCTGCCGGTCAACGGTGACCGGACTTCAGTCAACGGCGACGGGGAGCTTAGGTCTCATAGTTCCGGCCACACTGAGTCCAATGGTGGCGGGCGGTGACCTCCCCACGCGCGCTGCCGGCGGGGGATCGAGCTCCCCAAAAAACCGCGAGCTTCCAAGTGCTAATCGGCGGCAATCCGGGCGATTCAGGTGACGGGATCGGTTGGAAAATGGTGCTGGTGAGCTGAGGGAACAAGAACCAAGTGGTGGCGTGCCAAAATTCCGGGCGAAATCGACGGCGACGAAGACGGGTCTTGGCCGCGAGTTTCAAGCTCCAACCGGCGGCGTTCCAGGCATTTTCCGACGACGATGATGGCAGGGATACGTCGGCCGGCTTCCAAGCTTCAGATCGATACCAAGCACGGCCGATGAGGTGGCCGGAATCGCGAGATCCGGCCGGGTCATAGCCGCGGGTCCGGGTCGGGGTCAGCCGAGTCAAACGGGTTTTCTCTCTATTTCTCTCTCTCTCTCTCTCTCTTCTTTTCAAAAATACCCCCCATGTCCAGAAAATATAAACCGGCTTTTTCTTCTTTTTTTTTTTTAAACTAAGCTTAATACAGATTAAGCTTATACCGGACCCATAACGGAATTAAAATCCGATCACTCGAGCTCTTAATCACGCTCAATTTGTTTCGAAGCGAAAAAAATTAAATCGTACACTTGATTAAGAAAATCAAAGTGCATATGTTACATCAACTGAAACAATGATTGTAATAAAAGTTATTAAAGTAAAATGCTACAACAATCTTACAGTGACTCATAAGAACAATCAAGAACCCATCTAGATTGTTTGTCACTCAACTACAATCAAATTTAGTAAATAACTTGAAAAACAAAAACTAACAGCAAAAATATCAGCCATGAAATACATCATTTCGATCAAAGGATAAGTAAGGAGATAAGTAAAGAATGATGAAAATTTAATCCAAAAACTTCTACAAATTTTTCTTTAATGGTGCAGACTTGTCCTCTCTTGAATTCTACTTCTTCCTTCTTTTTCTCTTGATTTTTTTTCGATGTTGATTCACCGTCCCCCTTCCATGTGATACATGGTGCTCTTTTAATAATTGAAAATTAGGGTAAACGAAAGCCTAGGTCGTGCATAAGTCAAATTAGAAAATTGCAGATCGCAATTCTGTAAGTATCCTGTGCGAAATTTTCTTTGTCATTGTTCCAAGATTGCTACAACAATGGCTGCTACAGCAACTACATTATTCCAGATTTGTTTTAATTTTTTTTGTAGCCATGTTCTTTCCTTATTTTTACAAACCTATTGCATCAGCATTCCTTCCTTGAAATTTGAGCTTCTGGACATATATAATTATGCACACAATCTAAGTAAAATTTTTTCTAAATCAAACAAAATTTATTACGAATAAACTAAAATGAATGGTTATGCAAAATGTAACAAAAATGCAATAAAAACATATCATTTACTCTATAAGAAATATCGATTTAAATCTAAAAGTGCCATGATAATTCTCATTTTATAGAGTTATCAGCTATCATATTTGCTTCTATGAAAGCCAATTGAGATCATGAACTCATCAAATCTCCTATACCACTGTCTAGGAGATTGCTTAAGTCCATGCAAACACTTACGCAATAGACACACATAATCTTCCGTCCTTCTGCATTCAAATTCCTTAGGTTATGCCATCAGTAAATGCTCTTTAAGATTACCATGAAGGAATGTTGTTTTTACATCTAATTGTTCCAATTCCATATCTAGTAAAGCCACCATAGCTAGAAGAGCTCTTATGGAGTTGTGCTTTACCACGAGAGAGAAGATTTCATTAAAATCCACTCCCTCTTTTTGTGTGAAACCTCTAACCACAAGCCTTGCCTTAAACTTGGATGGCTCAATACCTAAAATTCCCTAATTCCTCTTAAATATCCATTTGCAACTAACTATCTTCTTATTCCCTAGATTTGGCACCAAGACTAGGTTTTATTCCTGAACAGTGAATCCATTTCATCCCTTATTGCCTCAAGCCATTTGTCACTGCCTTCGCTCTTGACAACTTCAGTATAGCTTCCAAGTTCCTCAATTGGCATATCATCAACACACAACAATACATAGGCAATTAGATCAACATAACCATACCTCACTGAAGCCTTGGTTTGTCTTCTAACCCTGTCTCTAGCTAACTGATAATTTTCGAAATTAGCTTGCTCCTATTCTGATCCTTCAGTATCTTCAGACTCAACCCTTGCTCCTTTTCACTCGAAGTACATAGATCAGAGTTGCTGCAGTAATGCTCATAACATAGTCTTATATAAAGATATCTTTAACTCATGACTAAACATGTGGCTCATGAACAGACTTGGCTACTCAATATCCTAGACATAGGACTTTTTTTCTTTATTTATTGCTACAATAATGCTCATAACTCTTGTTGCCTTTTAACACAAGTCTACATATGGGGTGCATACTCAGCCTTGATTACTTAGCAGCTTAAGCAATTGGAGCAAACTTTATTACATAATAAGCATAGTTCAACACAAAAATTTACCCTCAAACTTGAGATATTTTCTACTCTTTACAGTTTTCTTGGCTCTACTACAGTATTATCATAAAACTCAACCAAAGTCTAAGTGTCAGGATAGAATTTCAACCTCCATCCATAATTATCCTTATTGGGCATTCTCATACATAATGAGTAACACTTAATTTATCTTCATAAGGTTTTCAAATCCATACAAAAGTAGTAGATAACAGAGCTTCACTTAACACACAACAAACACGCATGCAATGAACTCAAGACCACACTATACGATAACACAACCCCCCCAAACTTAAGAGGTGTTGTGTCCTCACAAGAACAAAAATTAAAACAACTTCACTAACACATGTGTACACAAAACAAAAGGACTGGAAAAATGAATCAGATAAGTAAATTTTAATGAAGGAAAAATTGTGCAAAGATAAGTAAAATAAAAT
>JAQOOD010000008.1:10031511-10125898 GCA_029633175.1 Citrus glauca
TGAATAAATAATCACAATAAGTAATATATTTTTATTATTATAGTTAATTAATAAATATGCTATCATAATAATCATTAATATAATTATTACTATTAATTAATATATTAATACATTATTAACAACAATATATTAATAGTAAAGTTTTTGAATAAATAATCACAATAATTAATATATTATTATAATTAAAATAAGTAATATTAATATTATAATTAATATATTTTATAACAATTATTAATAAATTTTTATAATTAACGTATCAATATATAATTGACAATAATTAATAATAATAATAATTTTTGAATAAATAGTCACTATAATTAAAATATAAAATAATAATTATGACAATAATTCACTAAATAATTTTTAGTAATTTATTACAATCTAATTCATTCCGATTCCGAGTAGAGTCATCAACTTTTAAGAATCCTAAAAAAAAATCTTTTATTTTTATTGGGTTTGCTGAAATATCTACAGATCTTAATACAATAGACATTTGTTCTTGATGACTTGTATCTGGAGTACAATAAAGTATAATTGAGAAATATTTTGCTTCTTTAATATTATTAATTATTGCATTTTTTTTTCAAGTGCTAACGTTTGTATCAACTCATTTTGTATGTTATGCCCAAGGAAATGCTACATCTTAGTAAATACCGTAAAGGCAAATGTAGTAGGGGTTGCTAACCGGACGGTACACAACTTGGTTTTGGAATTTCACCATTTTTAATACATCTAACATGTTCTAGCATTGTTGGATCAAATTCTGCAATAATTTCAATTAAACTTAAAAACTTCTCATTGTTATCTTGGTATATCTTCTCATTCTTTCCACGAAATGCTAAATTATTTTTATCAAGACTCTTTACAACAGTAATAATTCTTATTAGTACTTTTTCCCAATGATCTCTTTCCTTATTATTTTTTCTTGAATATCTTTGTCAATTGTTCTTTTCTTCAATAATCTTACTGATTACTATTAAAAATTATTTAATTATCAAGCGATAATATGTTAATTTATGCTTATTTTATAATTTATATTTGTGTTTATGTAATATATTAGGAATTATTTATTCTGTTTTAAATATATTCAATTTTGTGTATTTTTATATCTTTATTAGGAAAAATATTAATTTCATATAATTTGAGGCTCCAATTAGATAAACGGAGATCAAATTTGGATTTTGGAGGTCTGAAAACCTTAAGATCAATCAAGATTGACTTAAAATTGGGCTTGTGTAAAGAGAGTTGACTTTTCCTATTGACCGAGCACTAATTGGATGATGAAATGAGCTTACAATAGATATCAGTGCATGGGATAGCTGACAATTTTGACTAAATCTCAACCGTTCATGACTCAATGACCATGATTGTGCCACATGGAAATGGTTGGTGAAACAAGTTGTAGTATCCGAATCTTTGTATTCGGGTCGACCTAATTCACCCATTAACCCGCCAAATCTCAACCGTTCTTTGGGCAAATCGGATAAGTCAAACGATACCACATGTGATGTTGACCTTTGAAGTTTGACCAGCCATTGTATCTTGATCTAAAGGTTGTGAGGAGCACATGCATAAAGCTTATGATGGACCGCAATACACTGGATTATGATATTATTTTTCTATAAATAAATATTCATTTTATGTTTTTAATCATCTCTCTACAACTCTCTTTTTCTCAAATTCTCTCTATCTTCCTGTAATCTTGATTTTCAGGTGTGTTTTTAATATCTTGTATAATTATTTTTATAAATAAAAATAGTTTTATTTTCAATTTTAGTTGTTTTTATTACTTTTAATTATAAATAATTCAATTTTAATATTTCTTTTTATTTCAATTATGCTTAACTAAATATTATTAGTTAGGGGAAGGTGAAACTCTTAGGAAATAAATATGAATTTGGCACAATAAATTCTTAAGATCTTAATATAAGGTATGGTAAAATGATATTTTGACTTAAAGTAGACAAAGTAAATTTTGGCACAATAAATACTTAATCCATGATAAAATTAAAAAAGAAAATAATAATAATTTATATAATTAATCTTTTGGGTAATAAATCTAAAAAAATTGGCAAAAAGAATTTATTAAGTTTTGTTTACTTCTAAGAGTGGATCCATAACCCTAACTAGCTCAATTTCATAGTTTCATTTAAATTAAGTTGTTTATATTCAAGTTTTAATTTCAATTTTTAGATAAAATAAAATAAACAAATTAAATCTTTTCTCTATGGATCGACCTCGGACTCACCGAGGTATAATACAACAAGATACTCTTATACTTGGGAGTTTAAAATTACTTTTAAGTTGTGTTACTTACTTCTAATTCAACCCATAAATTCATATTAGTAATATGTTCATTGCTTGTTTCATGACTTTTAAGTTTAACACTAAGATTTTTCCAATCGTTAGTTCCTTCATTACTTAGTTGACTTTTATTGGAGTTTGTATTGAATAGTTTGCAGCAAAAGCAATATACTTTATCAAAATCTTTTGAATAAACCAGCCACCTTTTGTTATATTTTTCTCGATTGGGTTATTTTTTAGTGTAATGTGTTGTATAGAAATGCCTAGAAAAATCATCCTTTGGAAAAGTTAAATCATTATCTCTAATTGGACCTTTCTCTACTAGGAAATCTCTTAATTTATTATTTATATTTTCCCATCTACCAAGATCATAAATATTATTTGAAAAACAATACTCTTCAAAATCTTTAGTTTCATCCCTCATCTCTAGTTTCATCTTCATTCATATTGTTCTTACAATCTCCTATAAATGTATTATCACAATTTTAATTTATCTTCAATGTCATTGTTTTCATTAATTGGTTCATCATCTTTTAATTCACTTTGAGGTTGCTCATCAATTATTGATACTTCACTCAAATTCGCATATTTTTTACTACTTTTGACAGTGGTTGGGTGAATCTGGATAGAGATTGGGGAAGAATGCTTAATCCCTTAAATGACCACATAAATATCTCTTTCTTATTTTTATGGGATATGTTCATAAATTCAAAAAAAAATTCTTACCTAATTTATCGCTTTTACTGGATTTATTTTACTTTATTTCCACCTATATAAGGGTTTCACTGTGCACATTGACCTCTCACACTATTTTCTTTTCCCTACGCAGCCACACACCCACTAACTCATAACCTCTTCCTCTAGTTTCACTCTTGGACGCATTACCTCATCCATTCTACTACTACAGCAATGCCAAGGTATAAAAAGATAGCCAGCTGACTGAAGGATCCCTTTCGATTTCGAAGTTACCATGTATAAGAGAAGTATGAATAATTTATTGAACCGCGTAAAATTTTAAAAGAAAAATGGTTTCAGTTCCCACCTCAACTCTTGGGAATTGTGCAATCACTATACATTGCTGCAGCAAAGCACTGGTGGCTGGAGTTTTGTAACCACCTTTGAGACCCTGTGTTGCCACTGGTGAAAGAATTTTACACCAACTTATTAAGCCTTAACCAGCATAATATTTGGGTAAGAAACTCTCTTATACCATTAGATTCTCGAGTGATTAATGCTTTTTATAATTTACCCTCTGAAGTTAATTGCGAGTATGCCAAATTGCTTAGCAACTTAACCCCACAAAAATGGAACAAGATTTTCACAACACTTACCATAGAAGGTGCATCTTGCGCTAATGAATAAGGGTGTGTGATTAATATGATAGATTTGAAACCCATTGTTAAGGAGTGGGTGAAATTTTTAAAATCCAGATTGATGCCAACCATACACACCACCACTATTTCACAAGAGAGGTTAGTACTTTCGTATGTTATTGTTAGAGAGTTACCCATAAATATAGGAATCATTATAGAAAAAAAATTCAAGATTATGCTATGAAAAAACACAAAACGACTGCCTTGCTATTTCCATCACTAATCACCAGCATCTGTGTGGTGTCGGAAGTCCACCTTGATGCACAAGATGACCATGTTAAAAATGATGGTGCTCTCACTGCACGTACTATCGAATGAATTGCTGGTGAGGCTACAACTGGTGAAGCTGTTGTAGCCTCACCCGAACCAGTTATTGTAGTAGGGGCAAGAAGAGTTATTGGGTTGGAGTAGAGAATCCAAGCACTGAGCACCGGTATCACTCAATATGTTGAAGCTCAGTAAGGGAAAACAATCAATTTTGAAGTTATTTGCAGTACTTGGAAGACCACCTACACTAATTTGTTGTATGCATGAAAAGTATCAACCGAAATTTCCCTGATTCATTACTATAGCAGTTCAATTTTGGTACCTCCACTACAGATGCTCAAGTAGAAGTCAGTAAAGATGCTATTGACACGGATGAACCAGAGGAATAAGCTGCAGTATAACTACAAGTAGAGGCCAAATTATATATTGATGATCAATTAGACCAGCCTAAAGAAGAGGGTGTTAAGTTTACAACTGATAGTTCCCCGACATAGGTAGAGGAAAAGCCTGAAATGAACTCGAGGAAACCCTAACCATGACTTCTTCCAAGTCCAGAAAAAGCACATCTTACGAGAAGAGGAAGATGAACCTGCAGAGGAGCCTCTCATTCCAATCCTCTCTCAGAAGGGCAAAAAGAAAGTAATTACCCCTCCTGCATTCGACAATGGAGCCGAGAACATTGACGTAGAGCTAGAAGTTACAGCAACCATGGTTACTCCCACACCCATAGAGATAAAGCACCTGCTTGATATCATTGTTGTAATCACGATTGAAGGGTATACAGCTGAAGAACCAGCTTACCTTCTTCACAGTAAACTCCCAGCAAACGTATTCTCACTAGTCCTAAAGGACCCAACAAGAGAAAATGGGGCAAGTTTGAAGGTGTTGCTACATCAGACACACCAGTGCTAAAGAGGATAAAATTTGTTCCGTCCTAGTAAGCTGCACCCACTGCAACTCCTCCCATTAGCCCATTACCAAGAAAGAAAAAGACATTGGCAGCTAGCTCACCGCAAGAATCTCCTAAGGACTGGCTGCGGAGCGCCTCCAAAAAGAGGTGAATTGGCTGCAACCTGTTGCAGCTATGCTCTTATTAATATAGGAGTACCCCCTATCCTCCATTTTATTTTACTTATCTTTGCACAATTTTTCCTTCATTAAAATTTACTTATCTGATTCATTTTTCCAGTCCTTTTGTTTTGTGTACACATGTGTTAGTGAAGTTGTTTTAATTTTTGTTCTTGTGAGGACACAACACCTCTTAAGTTTGGGGGGGTTGTGTTATCGTATAGTGTGGTCTTGAGTTCATTGCATGCGTGTTTGTTGTGTGTTAAGTGAAGCTCTGTTATCTACTACTTTTGTATGGATTTGAAAACCTTATGAAGATAAATTAAGTGTTACTCATTATGTATGAGAATGCCCAATAAGGATAATTATGGATGGAGGTTGAAATTCTATCCTGACACTTAGACTTTGGTTGAGTTTTATGATAATACTGTAGTAGAGCCAAGAAAACTGTAAAGAGTAGAAAATATCTCAAGTTTGAGGGTAAATTTTTGTGTTGAACTATGCTTATTATGTAATAAAGTTTGCTCCAATTGCTTAAGCTGCTAAGTAATCAAGGCTGAGTATGCACCCCATATGTAGACTTGTGTTAAAAGGCAACAAGAGTTATGAGCATTATTGTAGCAATAAATAAAGAAAAAAAGTCCTATGTCTAGGATATTGAGTAGCCAAGTCTGTTCATGAGCCACATGTTTAGTCATGAGTTAAAGATATCTTTATATAAGACTATGTTATGAGCATTACTGCAGCAACTCTGATCTATGTACTTCGAGTGAAAAGGAGCAAGGGTTGAGTCTGAAGATACTGAAGGATCAGAATAGGAGCAAGCTAATTTCGAAAATTATCAGTTAGCTAGAGACAGGGTTAGAAGACAAACCAAGGCTTCAGTGAGGTATGGTTATGTTGATCTAATTGCCTATGTATTGTTGTGTGTTGATGATATGCCAATTGAGGAACTTGGAAGCTATACTGAAGTTGTCAAGAGCGAAGGCAGTGACAAATGGCTTGAGGCAATAAGGGATGAAATGGATTCACTGTTCAGGAATAAAACCTAGTCTTGGTGCCAAATCTAGGGAATAAGAAGATAGTTAGTTGCAAATGGATATTTAAGAGGAATTAGGGAATTTTAGGTATTGAGCCATCCAAGTTTAAGGCAAGGCTTGTGGTTAGAGGTTTCACACAAAAAGAGGGAGTGGATTTTAATGAAATCTTCTCTCTCGTGGTAAAGCACAACTCCATAAGAGCTCTTCTAGCTATGGTGGCTTTACTAGATATGGAATTGGAACAATTAGATGTAAAAACAACATTCCTTCATGGTAATCTTAAAGAGCATTTACTGATGGCATAACCTAAGGAATTTGAATGCAGAAGGACGGAAGATTATGTGTGTCTATTGCGTAAGTGTTTGCATGGACTTAAGCAATCTCCTAGACAGTGGTATAGGAGATTTGATGAGTTCATGATCTCAATTGGCTTTCATAGAAGCAAATATGATAGCTGATAACTCTATAAAATGAGAATTATCATGGCACTTTTAGATTTAAATCGATATTTCTTATAGAGTAAATGATATGTTTTTATTGCATTTTTGTTACATTTTGCATAACCATTCATTTTAGTTTATTCGTAATAAATTTTGTTTGATTTAGAAAAAATTTTACTTAGATTGTGTGCATAATTATATATGTCCAGAAGCTCAAATTTCAAGGAAGGAATGCTGATGCAATAGGTTTGTAAAAATAAGGAAAGAACATGGCTACAAAAAAAATTAAAACAAATCTGGAATAATGTAGTTGCTGTAGCAGCCATTGTTGTAGCAATCTTGGAACAATGACAAAGAAAATTTCGCACAGGATACTTACAGAATTGCGATCTGCAATTTTCTAATTTGACTTATGCACGACCTAGGCTTTCGTTTACCCTAATTTTCAATTATTAAAAGAGCACCATGTATCACATGGAAGGGGACGGTGAATCAACATCGAAAAAAATCAAGAGAAAAAGAAGGAAGAAGTAGAATTCAAGAGAGGACAAGTCTGCACCATTAAAGAAAAATTTGTAGAAGTTTTTGGATTAAATTTTCATCATTCTTTACTTATCTCCTTACTTATCCTTTGATCGAAATGATGTATTTCATGGCTGATATTTTGCTGTTAGTTTTTGTTTTTCAAGTTATTTACTAAATTTGATTGTAGTTGAGTGACAAACAATCTAGATGGGTTCTTGATTGTTCTTATGAGTCACTGTAAGATTGTTGTAGCATTTTACTTTAATAACTTTTATTACAATCATTGTTTCAGTTGATGTAACATATGCACTTTGATTTTCTTAATCAAGTGTACGATTTAATTTTTTTCGCTTCGAAACAAATTGAGCGTGATTAAGAGCTCGAGTGATCGGATTTTAATTCCGTTATGGGTCCGGTATAAGCTTAATCTGTATTAAGCTTAGTTTAAAAAAAAAAAAGAAGAAAAAGCCGGTTTATATTTTCTGGACATGGGGGGTATTTTTGAAAAGAAGAGAGAGAGAGAGAGAGAGAAATAGAGAGAAAACCCGTTTGACTCGGCTGACCCGACCCGGACCCGCGGCTATGACCCGGCCGGATCTCGCGATTCCGGCCACCTCATCGGCCGTGCTTGGTATCGATCTGAAGCTTGGAAGCCGGCCGACGTATCCCTGCCATCATCGTCGTCGGAAAATGCCTGGAACGCCGCCGGTTGGAGCTTGAAACTCGCGGCCAAGACCCGTCTTCGTCGCCGTCGATTTCGCCGGAATTTTGGCACGCCACCACTTGGTTCTTGTTCCTCAGCTCACCAGCACCATTTTCCAACCGATCCCGTCACCTGAATCGCCCGGATTGCCGCCGATTAGCACTTGGAAGCTCGCGGTTTTTGGGGAGCTCGATCCCCCGCCGGCAGCGCGCGTGGGAGGTCACCGCCGCCACCATTGGACTCAGTGTGGCCGGAACTATGAGACCTAAGCTCCCCGTCGCCGTTGACTGAAGTCCGGTCACCGTTGACCGGCAGGGGCAATTCGGTAATTTCATAAAACTTTGGGGGTCATTTTGTAATTTGTAAAATCAATGGGTAATTTGGCAATTTGAGGTTAGGGCAGTAAGGTAATTTGTGATTTCGAGGATAATTCGGTAATTTAAGTTGTTAAGGACATTTCGGTAATTTTACGCTCTAAAGGGTAATTTCGTAATTCCTAGTATTGTGATTATTTCCGTGATCCGAAATGAGAACAATTTGGTAATTGAAGGTTATATGAATATTTCGGTAAAATAATGATGTTGAGGGCATTTTGGTAATTTTGGCATGTAGGGGTATTTTGGTAATTTTATACATGCGGGAATAATTATTATTGATAGATATTCGTTTCGAGAAGTATTATATAAGAATAGTTGTATTTCAATTTACGGAGAATGATTATGTCGTTTCCTTGATTAGGAGGATTCGCGAACGAGAATCAACCCGCGGACGTGGTTGATACTGAGTCTGGACATTGTCACTGTGAGTGGAATATACAAAATTTATTTCTATAAGTATATGTTAATTTTATGATACAGTGCAGTATGTTTTGAAAAATAAGTATTTGATGCTTCGATTTAATGATTCTAGAAAAGTGAATTTATTTACATGTGTTGATTTTATTATTACTGAGAAAGAGTTTGAATAATGATTTTATTACCGTTTTTAAATAAATGCTTGATATAGAATTGAATGGATTTGAAATACGTTGAAGAAAGAGAAAATGAGATTTCAGATGTGATTATATGTTTTCGTACATGTGTATTACATGTTATTTGAGAAATTGTTAAACAGTACCCTCCCCTCCAGATACAGAGAAACAGATAATATGAGATGAATACAGAGATACAGATGAGATGAGATAGAGGCCTTTGGGGCCCGTCTGACACACATAGAGGCTTTGGGCCGTGTGTTGGGCGCTTTTGCCTTTTGGGGGCATATGCATGCAGTATGATGAGTACAGATATATTGATATGAGATACAGACAGCTGTTGAGATACAAATGATACAGATGATATATAGGCCTTTTGGGCCGTCTGAGTACACACAGAGGCTTTGGGCCGTGTGCTTGGATGCTTTTGTCCTTTGAGGACTAGATTGATATGATGAGATATGAGATTTTCCCTATCTATCCGTGTAGCTCCGGGGCGTGGCGGTACTCAGATAGTACGTCATTGCCTGTCTGTCGAGGTCCGGATATGATGAGATCATTCCCCCGGGTACTTGTTTGATGATAATTTTTGATATACAGTATTTGATATGACAAGTATTATGATTCCATTGATTTTACGCAAATTTATGTAAGATAGTATTTCAGTGACTGATTTAAATTAAATATTTTTATGTAAGTAAACTGGATTTCCAAACGAATCACAATAAACAATATATATGTTTGACATGTTTGAAAAGTCTATTTTGAGATATGTGCGAATATTGATTTATTTGTTATGCCCATGTGTTTATGTGATGTGTTGATATGAGATGTTGATATATGTGTTTATTGACATGGGCATACGTATGAATATTTCATTGGCATGAGCACGAAAATGCATTATGTTTTCCATGTTTCCTGGAAAAATGAGAAAGTTGATTTTAGCAAATGAGATTTGGAAAGAAAGAAAGATTGTTTTACAGTTTTAGCTTGAATGCTTGAATTCGTTACTGGCTTAGTGGAGGACTCTCGAGATGTTTATAAAGTTATGAGATAAGTGGGCGAAGGACGCATTGCGAGAAGCCCAAAGAGTATGAAAGAGAAAGTTATGAAAGTTAAGAGAGTGTCCTACTAAGCAGTAATCGAATGAAGGTAGCTCAAGTAAGTGATTTGAAAGAGAATGTGAAAGTTTGAGAAAAATAGAATGATATTTTGATAGAATTGTTTTGAGAAAAAGTAATTCATTTTAAATAAATTTATTTTTCGAGAACTAGTCTCCACTCACTGAGTTTTATACTCACTACGTTTTTATCATGATATTTCCCCCCACAGGAGATTTGCAGGTATATCCGTCGACCCAGTATCGGTAGTTAGATTGAAATTATGGCCGCGTGATGGTGCTAGGAGTTGTAGATTTAATATATTGATATTTGGGATTTTGTGAGTTGTACTTATTGTTATATTTTGTAATTAAGGATAACTATTGTATTTGTTTTTATATTAAAGTGATTTGGGGCGATATTTGATATGTTGACTGGAGAAGTTGGTTTTGAAGTTTGGATGGTTATTGAGATACTTTTGGGAGTGTTGTTTTGTAATTGTAATCTTGAGGATGTTGTATTTATAGGGGATATTCTGTCGAATTTTCAGCGGAATTCTTAGATATTATTTTTATTATTGATCCGATTTTACGAGATTAGACAGACTCGCCCTAGGAGTGCGGGGCGGGTCGTTTCAGTTGACCTCTCATTTAATGGTTCAAGTTAAGAGAGAGCCACAAAAGGACCCATCTTAGTGGAAATTACTAGAGTAATAGTTGATCTTAAGTCAAGTTTCCTGGATTAAGTTTATCTTGAGTCCCAAAAGGGTCATACTTGAGTTAAGATTTATGATGAACTAGATATAGGAATTCACCTTGTAGGGTAGAGAGAGTATATGTTTTTACTATCATATCTTATATGATATAACAACTGGTCATTGTTTGGTTGTATAAAGGTATGAGAAGTCCAACAAGCAACTGTTAAGGATGCAAGGTAATTATGCCCAGTGCTATAAGGGTTGTTGCAGCAACTGGTGTTAGTTTGAACAAAATAGTTAGCCCATCAAGAGAGTTTGATCATTCAACTACCTTATTCTTACTGAATTCTTTTTGCGCAACCCATCCAATTTACTTTGTTAAGTTGTTAATTTCATTAGTCAATCAACTGTATTTATTTTTTAAAAATAGAAGGAAGTTAGCACTATCGTGATTGTTGTAGCATTTCTAGTAACAAAAGTCCCTGTGGAGATGATCTTGAATATTCATCACTTTATTACTTGTTGTGTACACTTATTCATTGAAATCAATAGCAATTGAGTTAAAAGAACCAACAATAGCTGTGTGTATTTTGGTGGTTCAGATCAAGAAAGGATTGCATACTTGCTACTATGCGTAAATGATATGCTCCTTGCCAGCAAGTATAAATTTGAAATAGATAAGCTGAAGAATCTACTGAATGAGTTTGAGATTAAGAACTTCGGCAATGCCAAAAGAATCATTGGCATGGAGATCTTCAGAAATACAGCAGCTAGCACCTTGTTCTTAAGTCAAGAGAGGTACTTAAGGAAGGTCGAAAGGTTTGACATGCTGGACTGTAAACCTTGTCTAACCCCCTTAGGTGCTCATTTCAACTTATCACCAACTCTATCATCAAACATTAAGGATCAAGTAGATGAATTCCCTTATGTTTAGGTTGTTGGGAGTTTAATGTATGCAATGGTCTGCACTAGGCATGATATAGCCCATGCAGTGAGTGTGGTTACCAGGTTTCTCAGTTGTCCAAACAGATTCATTGGAGTGTTGTACAATGGATAATGAGACATCTTAGAGGATCCGTAACATGTGGTTTGCTTTATGGGAAATCAAGGAGTGAATCAATTGTGGTTGAAGGGTATGTGGATTCTGATTTCATTGGAGATTTGGATAAGAGCAAATCAATTTCAGGATACATGTTCATGTTAAACATGTGCCTGATAACTTCAGCATGTTGTGATTCTGTCCTCAATAAAAGCTGAGTTTATTGCAGCTACTGAAGCTATAAAAGAGGTTATGTGGCTCAAAGGTCTTCTCAATGAGCTTTGGTTATCTCAAAAAACAGTTCAAGTTTTTTGTGACAATCAAAGTGTTATACAATTGATTAAAAATTAGATGTATCATGAAAGGACCAAGCAGATAGATGTGAAACTTCAATTCATTAGGGATGAAGTGGCTAAGGGAGAAGTGGTTGTATCTAAAATTCACACTTATATGAACCCAGCTGATGCACTCACCAAGGTTCTGCCCTTTATAAAATTTGAGTTTTGTGTAGACTTAATGGGTGTTTTGTCCAAACCAAACTGAATTTAGGAGTGAATTACAGTTGATAAAAAGTTTTTTGGGTACTGTTTTATCAAAGGGATTAATTGAATCAAACTACAAGGTAGAGAGTTATGAGGTTGTGAGCTGGTTGAGTTTTTGGACTCAAGTGCAACTTTTGAAGAAGTATGGGGAGTTAAGTGCAATATGACTTCAGTTTAGGGGTGTAGGTGATATATTCGTGCTGAAGTGGCAAGAAGTTGTTATGTTCGTTATGAAGATTTCCAAATTCAATAGTTTAAACCAGTTAATTGTTAGCCTCTGATATAATTCCTTTTTCTTCTTCAATTCGTTATGAAATGAGCTGAAATTTGTTGCACTCATTTGTTTGTAATCTCCTCTAGATCTTTCGTTGTATTTGATTCATTGTGATTAAAAAAGTGAAGCACATTTTCTTTCTAATCTGGTTCCTTGGTGTTGTTCATTGGTTCTTGGTGTGTGTTCTGGGATTCTGGTTCTTGGTGTGGGTTCTGGGTTTCTGGTTCTTGGATTGTCTCGGTTCTAACTGTTATAATTCTTCAAGATTCATTGTAATTCACGTGTAAAGGCTTTGAAAGATCAACATAAAGGAAAAAAATAAAAGAAAAATAATTAAAAAAATAAATTTTCTGTACTTTGATGGAGGAGAGATTAAGACCGATGAAGAGAAGTTGCCAAAGCCTTCAACTTCCGAAATTGAGAGGGATTGAGAATTGTCTTCGTGCTTTTCTTTTTTAATCGATAAAAGCTGGTAATGGATAATAATAAGTTAACAATTATTTGGGTTTTATAGAGTTTTAAATGAAATAATGTTAATTACAGATTTTATAGGAATAAATAGGATAAAAATTGTTAATCTTAACGTTAAAAAGAGATTTTGTAGGAATTTGATAATTTATTTATGGAAAAAACTATTATAAAATAATAATAATAATATATATAAATTAAAAACTTAATAGCTATAATTTTGGAAAAAATATTTGGGGCCTTTATATTTTTTGGGGCCCTAGGCAACTCCGTTATTGCATACTATAAAAAATCAAAAGTAATTTAAACTTATGTCCATTTTGGTCATTATACAATAAAACAACACTTTTGTAATAAAATTTATCAAAATTTACACTATGTTCCATACTCAAAGTAATCTTAATCACATATGGTGCGTTTGGTACACTGTATTGCATTATATTAATACAAGGGTATTGTATTATATTATATTGCATTAGTATTGGATTACAATAATATTGTACAATGTTTGGTGCTACACTGTACTGTATTAAATTTTTATTATACTTTGTTTGGTGTTGCATGGTATTGTAATAATATTTTTTATGATTAGTTTAAATTATATATTTAGAAAACAATATTTATTAATACTTAGAAAAATAATAAATATAGAAGTTTTAAATTTTAAAACTTTTGCATTAATTTCTTTTATTATGAATGTGAAAAGAATTATAACTCTCTGTAAAACATATGTAAAACTAACAAATTCTAAAATTTTCGGTGGCTTAATATTTTCTTTTTTAGCATTTCTGAAATAAATGCCCTTTGAAATAACAATCGAATCAAATAACCTTTAAAAAATATCACAACATAGATAAATAATAAAACATAAATTGAATAGGAATGAATGACAAAACAACTAATATATATTTTGCTTGTTTTATAAAACAAACGTTAAAATAAATTCTATAAAAAAATTGGTAAAATAATAAACACAAGTTGTTTCTATGCATTGACACATCATCCTTATTTATTTATCTCCCTCTTTCACCAAGAATATATCTTCTGTCTTGAATTCTCTTTAATTTCTTCTCTCTCTTTTCTTCCTCCTCTATTCTTTTTTTCTCCCCTTTTTATCATTCCACAATTTTTTTTAATTTTTTTGTTCTTTGCATCCTTCATTTATTTATTTGTAAAAATAAATTATTATTCATTCCTTTAAATCCTTTTCTTCTGAAGAAGAAAAGAAAAAAGAAAAAAGCCAAAAAGAATAAGTAACACTATAATAGGGGTCTAATTTTCCTTTTTTTTTTTTGAAAAGAATGGCTTTGATAATTTAAAAGACTCAAGTTATGGATAAAGGCAAAAATGCTAATATGAATTTGTTGTGATATCGTACAGTGGCTACGGACTGTGGCATAGAGATGGTAGAGCAAGGTTACCGCGCTGGAGAACTTGACGATATTGGTAGCATCAAGTACCCAAAGTGGTTGACAATGTGCTAGTGTTGGTGATAGATGTTGTGGCTGAGCCATTGGTGTTGATAGATTGGGTATTGAGAAGAGGATGGAAGCAAAGAGAAGATGTGTTTTCAACAGCGGATTTAGACAAATAATTTAACGGGGGCTAAATTAAATAATAGCAAAATGTAAAAATTGAAACTTAAATATATAAAAATTTTAGTAATACATTTACAATTGTCTATGTGGTTTCATATTTGAAAGTATTTGGCAATTAATAGACTCATTATCAATACTATTAAGTATATCTTTTATAAATAAATAATCAAATTATCATTTATCTATTTATCTGCCATCCGATTCCGAAGTTCATTCTTCATAAATTTCATTGTTAAAATGTTCTTGCTACTATGGTTGTACAAAGTAGAAGAACTAGTGCTAAAGTCACTAACAAATATACTAACGGATATAGCATATATTTTTTTGTCTCAACCATTCTTTTAGCAAGGTCACCAATTCCCTACAATCTTGTAGCTCAATATTAGAATGAATATCCATTATGCAAGTTGAAGTTGAGTTTTAAGTGCTATAATTTCCATTCTTTTAGCAAGGTCAAAATTTGAAGATAATTGCCTTGGTTACTTGAATTATCAGATTCATCATGACCACGAAATGCAAACCCTTGTTCTAAAAGAAGCCGAACAACATCAATGGATGCAAACAGGCGAGTTCGATAATCTTTTCGATCTTGATCAGAATGTGTGTTTAAAAATGCTCAAACATGCTACTCTTGTTCCATTAAATCTTCACAATGACCCATAGCCTTGTTGTGAGGACTATTTGGACCTCCAATATGCTCTTCTAATGAGAATCCATTTTTTGTAAATGTTTCACCACTTGTTTGGTCACTAATTTTTGGTATGAAAAGATAACAACATAAACAATATGCAGTATTTTTTTGATATATTATGTTCTAGCCAATTTTCGTATTTATTGAACCAAGCAGGATTGAATCGTCGCTGTTGTTGCCCAAATTTAGACTTACAAAAATTGTGGAATTTAGGTTGGCAATGACCCATTTGTAAATATGCTCTACGAACTTCATCTCAAACATTAGGATTGTAAGAAGAAATTGGGGGTCATTGTCAGGGGTTAGAAGGAAGTTCTGGCAATTCCAAGTCAAACTTATTTCGTTTTCTAGACCATTTTCATCTCTTTTTGAAAATGGCAACACATCACTGATTTTATTTTAAAGTACTTTTCCATATTTTATTTTAAAGTACTTTTCCATATCTATTTCAAAATTATATATGTGAGTACTTATATAAAAATAAATTAATTACAATTAAAAAGATTGATTTACATATAGCTATACACAAAATCACCAAAAACAAATGTAAAGACTAGAATTAGTCACTTGAACAAATACAATTTATATCGAGATGTATCGACATATGAAAAGGAATAAAATACTAAATTATTAACTTAATTTAAATAAAAATGACATGTTTACTTGATGCAAAATTGATGTAAGGACAAACTCACTTATTAGATCCACATCCTGCCACCAAACCCACAATAATTAAATAAATCGCACCCTCCTCTTTTTGCTTTCTTCATTGAGATTATGAGAATAAAGAACAAAGAACTGCTACTTGCAACTTGCTCCTTTTGCTCAAGGTAATTCCTAATTGCAAGTGTGGCACTCACGATTCAGTAATTGGGATTATAAATGCTTTGGGCTATGGGTTTTGTTTTTTTAAGTCAAATTATTACTTTACAATTATTAAAATAATAGTTTAAATTTTAAAGAGGAAAATTATCATTCGTATACCCTTAGTTTACTCAATTATCAAAAATATTATAAGATTTTGAGGTTGTATCAATCGTCCACCATGAGTTAACAAAATGTATGTACCGTCCACTAAATAGTTACTTGCCATTAAAATGTGATGACGTCAGAAGTGTAATTTGGTCTTAAGGGTGTACAAGTGATAATAAGAGAATTTAAGGGTATACAAATGATAATTTTCTTTTACTTTAATTTAAGTTTTAAAGGTAAAAATGTTAATTCGCTATAATTCCGTTAACTTTCAAATGGTAATTAATGGTTTAGTAGTCGGCATATAGTTTTTGAAAAATTTAGGGTGGATGATTGATACACCCTTAAAGTGTTGTAGTATTTTTTATAACAGAGTAAATATAGAGTATACGAATGATAATTTCTCTTTTAAAGAATGAGGCTATCTAATAATTTGACAAGACTATTTAGAAATTTATTAATTTTTTTTTAAACAAAAAAGTGTAATTTTTTTTTTCGAATGGGGGCTTGAGCCCCTGTTGGTCCTACAATGTATCAGCCTCTGTGTGTTTTGTGGCTTAATAGTGTTTTGAAGAAGAAAAATTATTAGTCATTTTTTTCCTTTATAGTGCAATCACGCGTAAACCCGATAACCCCCACAGGTTTAGTTAATGCAGCTTTAATTGTATAAACAACAGTAATGTTATGTGGCATAATGCGAAGTCAATTTTTAGCCAAACATAAGGTTGTACTAATTTTATGTTGTACATGATGGTAATGTTGTGTAATGTTGGATGCCAAACACACCCATAATTTACTAAACACTTTTTTAATTAGCAGTTTATTTCATCTATACAATAGAAATAATTTATCTAAATCAGCCACTGCAATGCCGATAAGATCCTCCCTTAATCTTTTTTTTTAATCTCTTGAGGATTAGTTGACACGTCGCAAATAAGATATTCTAGTGCCAAGATTTCTTCATTTACATTTTACTTTATAAATCACTAAAACACACTATTTTCAGTGCCTTTAGACTCACGATTCACAAAGGCTTCTTCTTTATTTAGTGCACTAATTAACTGTCAAAACTCGGAATTAATTTTAACAATTCTATTAAGTATTTAATCCACCATCCCTTTATTTTTAACTAATACAATCTCAACACCGTAAACTACTTTGATTATTATAAACCTATCACAGATTTCCCAAAATCTGATTTTAAAATCTTGTTCATGACAACAGAAGAGTTCCAAAAATGCGAATCAAACTACTGAAAGAATAATAACCTATCTGAACTTAGCTCCCCTAAAGCCTTCTTACAGCAACATACTTTGTGCTTTGAGTTAATGTAATACCCAATTGTTCAAGTGATAAATTATAGAATTTTAGGGACAAAATTCATTTAAAGGGGAGAGAGTTATTACGTTATTATTACTGGTACTATTATTTGTTACAATCAATAATATCAGTGTGGGCTTACTTAATATCAGTATTGTATTAGTGTTTGGACTTACTTTATTTTGGACTTAGGATTATCATTACTGTTTCTGTTCTTATTTTTTTAGTGGAGACAGAAAATGTCAACTTTGTATTAGTATTAAGTATATATTAGTGTACAGAGACCACATACATATATGGCCACAAAGGATACAAAATTAGATGGATTTGGCGTGAAGCAAGAGTTCAAGTGGGGCCAAGCTTACAGAGTTCCAATATGATAAGAATCTATTGAAAAATGTGAAGTTCTGAAACACAGATTTCCTTCAGAGTTGAAATCTTTGATGGAGAGTCTTCAAATGTTGAGAGACATAAATATAGCTGGCATATATGATGCCGTTGCAATGTGGTCTATTGACGCAGGATTTCTATTAACTATGTTTTCAAGTTTCAATATAAATATTATCTTGTGACATTGTCTCTTCCTCCCATCCCTCCTCTCACGCGTCTTGTTTTTTTGAAACAGAAACTTACTCTAGAACAAAATTTTTTTGAAATAAAACACTTGAATAATGAAAGGTGCGTTTCAAGTAGGTGATTAATAATACGAAGTTGAAACAAAATTAACAGTAAAAACTATAGTTTATTACTGATTTGCAACATCTTGATTTACCAAAGCACGTTTAAGGTTTTTAATTTTTTATATACATTACCTGGTCTTTTCATGTTTATGCCTATCAAGGGCTCAAGGCTACTAGAAAGTGACCAATCTTGTGTTTTTATTTTTAATATTGGTTTTTTCCCATAAAAACAATAAATTATTTAGAGTATTTGTTGTTTTTTGAATATTAATATTGTTTAATATAAATTATGAAATAGTAAATAGCATCGTAGAATTTTTAGCAACACGATGACTGGCCATAAGAATGAGTATTATCCTCCTTGTATTACAATGTATTATCTTTCTTAAATCCAGCCACTTATGATAACTTAACTTAATGAATAAACCCCATGTTTATTCTTGGTCCAATAAGATTGATATTTTCTCAATATAACTAAATGTGCACATAAAGATGAGAAAACATCACAATAAATAAAACCAAGAGTCTCATTTATATTACATTGTTTATACAATGAAAAATTATATGATGGAACCAAGTCCCATTTGGTCTACATGATCCTTAAACTTCTGTGGTGGCATGCCTTTAGTTAAAGGATCAGCAATAATCAATTCAGTGTTAACGTGTTCAATGACCACTTTTTTTTCTTTAACACATTCTCTTATGGCTAAATATTTAATGTCGATGTGTTTACTTCGACTTCCACTTTTGTTATTTTTAGCCATGAAAATTGCAGCTGAATTGTCACAATATATCCTTAATGGCCTTGAAATTGAATCCATAATTCTATGCCCAGATATGAAAATTTTCAACCATACACCATGCGAGGTAGCCTCAAAACAAGAAACAAACTCAGCCTCCATAGTGGAAGTAGCAATCAAAGTTTGCTTTGTACTTCTCCAAGATATAGCTCCACTGGCGAGCATAAAAATATATCCAGATGTTGATTTTCGTGAATCAACACAACCAACGAAGTCTGAATCGGAATAGCCAATTACTTCCAAATTATCAGTCCGTCTAAACATAAGCATGTAATCCGTAGTCCCTTGAAGGTACCTCATTACTTTTTTTGCAGCTTTCTAGTAGTCTAAACCTGGACTACTCTTATATCTTCCCAAGATTCCAACAACAAATGTTATGTCCGGTCTTGTTCAGACTTGAGCATGCATCAAGCTTCCAACAACAGATGTGTATGGAATATTTTTCATTCATTCCCTTTCAAAATCATTTTTGGGATATTAGTTCAAATTGAACCTGTCACCCTTCATAATGGGAGCTATACTAGGTAAACAATTTTTCATCTGAAATCTCTTCAAGACCTTATTGACATAAGTCCCTTGAGACAGACCCAAAATTCCTCGAACTATATCTCTATGGATCTTAATGCCAATGACATAAGATGCATCACCCATATCTTTCATGTCAAAATTCTTAGAGAAAAATTATTTTACTTCACAAAGAAATCCTTTATTATTGGATGCAAGTAGAATATTATCCACATATAGAATAAGGGAACAAATCTTACTCCCACTAACCTTCTAGTATATACATTGATCCATAAGATTCTTCACAAATCCAAATGAAGAGATAACATCATGGAATTTTAAATACTACTGACGAGAAGCTTGTTTCAGTCTATATATGGATTTCTTAAGCTTGCATACCAAATGCTCACCATTATTAGAGGAAAATCCTTCTGGTTGTTTCATATAAACCTCTTCTTCTAGATCTTCATTAAAAAGGTTGTTTTCACATCCATTTAATGTATTTCCAAATTAGCAATTAATGCCATAATGATACGAAAAGAATCTTTCTTTGATACAGGAGAAAAAGTCTCCTTGTAATTGATTCCTTCTATCTAGGTGAATCCTTTAGTAACAAGTCTTGCTTTATATCTTTCAATGTTACCTAATGAGTTTTTCTTTGTCTTAAAGACCCATTTACATCCTATGGCTTTTACGCCATCAGGTAACTCAACAAGATCCTAGACTCTATTAGATGACATAGAATTCATCTCTTCCTTCATGGCATTATACCATAAATATGATTCTTTGGAATTCATGGCTTGTGAAACAATTTCAGGATCATTTTCAGCTCCAATACTATAGTCAGATTCTTGTAGATACACTTTATAATCACTAGAAATTGTTAGTTTCTTTATTCTAGTAGATCTTCTTAATGTTGGACCAATATTCTCCTAAGAAGCATGTTGTTCAACTGGTTGTTCAAGGGTTTCAGGTAATTCCTCAATAGTCTAATCTACTGAATTATTATCAGCAACTTGTGGAACTTCAACAATTGGTTACATAAAACCTGTTTGAACTTGAGGACTGTTGTAAATCACAATTAATCTATCACTTGAGATGGAAGGTTGAGTATCAGAATGATCTTTCTCAGAAATAATATTCTTAGATAGATCGCTCCCACTGATCAAGTCATTTTCAAGAAATTTTACATTTCTTGATTCCACAATTCTAGTGCTATGAGATGGACAATAAAATATGTACCCTTTAGACTTTTCAGCATATCCAACGAAATACCCACTAATGGTCCTTGGGTCCAATTTCTTTTCTTGTGGATTGTAGATTCTCACTTCTGACGAGCATCCCCAAACACGTATAGGTCACAAACTCGGTTTCCAACATTTTCATAGCTCAAAAGGCATTTTAGAAACTGCCTTAGTTGGAACTCAATTTAATATATACGCAGCCGTCTTTAGAGCTTTAGTCCACAAGGATTTAAGAAGCTTAGAGCTACTAAGCATACCACACACCATGTCCAGCAAAGTTCGGTTTCTTCTTTCTGCTACACCATTCTGGTATAGAGAACTAGGCATAGTGTATTGGGCAACAATCCCATGTTGTTGAAGAAACTTCGCAAAAGACCAAGTGCTTGCCCATTCTCTGTGTATCTACCATAATATTCCCCACCTTTATCAGTTCTCACGATCTTAATTTGCTTTCTGTATTGTTTCTCTACTTCTGTTTCAAATACCTTAAAAGCATTTAATGCTTCACTTTTATGATTAAGTACGTAGAGATACATGTATCGTGAGTAATCATCTATAAAAGAGATGAAATATTTATGACCATATGAGTTAATGTCTGGACTACAAATATTTGAATGTATGATTTCTAATATTTCAGAACTCCTCTGAGCACCTTTATTTCTCTTATTGGTCTGCTTTCCCATTATACAATCCACACAAGTATCAAAATCAGTAAAATCCAAAGTATCAAGTACTCCATCATTTACTAATCTTTTGATTCTTTCTATGGAGATGTGACCGAGTCTCCGATGCCACAAAATAGAGGAATTTTCATTTATAACACATCGTTTAATACCAACATAAACATGCATTGAAGTGTAAGAGGCATTGCTTTGCAAATTAAGACGAAAAAGTCCATCAGATAATGTACCATTCCCAACAAGTTCAAAATTATAATATACATTACAAAACATATTTGAAATATTAAAGGAAAAACCGACTGATACAAGCCTTGAAACTGAAACCAAATTTTTAGAAAAACCTAGAATATAAAATGTCTTTTCCAAAACTAAAACAAAACCACTGCTCAAAATCAAAATGCATATTCCGATTGCCTCCACATGTGAACGTATCTTGTTTCTAAAAAAGATGTATTGTTCACTTCTCAATGGCTTCCTTAGGTTTTGCAAACCCTGCAAGGTAGTTGTTACATGGATTGTAGAACCAGAGTCAATCCACCATGTATCATGATTAACATCAACCATATTAGATTCATAACAAACAAAAGAGATTTATTTACCTTTCTTCTCAAGTCATTTCTAAAATTTAGGACAATCCTTCTTCATGTGTCCTTTCCTTTTACAGAAAAAACACTTGGATTGTTTTTTAATTTCTTAATGTGGAGGTATTTTACCTTTCCCTTTCTTTTTGGCTTGAAACTTATTTTTTTCCTTGTGTTACAGTGTATGCACCTTCACCAACTTCCATTATCAGCCTCCCCTTCTCTTGAACACACATGGTCATTAATTCATTAATTGACCATTTATCCTTATGCGTGTTATATGAAATTTTGAAGGGTCCATACTGCTGTGGAAGTGTATTCAGTATGTAATGCACAAGAAAGGTTTTAGACATATCAACCTCAAGTAGTCTCAACTGAGCTGCAATGTCCCTCATCTGCGTGATGTGCTCACGCACACTTTTAACATTGGTGACTTCATAGATGAGAACTTCATTATTAGGGTGCTTGCAAGTGCCTTATCTGAAGTCACAAATTGTTCATCAATTGCCTTCAATAATGCCCGAACATCATTATATTGATCATCCGAACCATGAATAGCAGCAGAGATTTTGGTCGTTATGAACATCACACTGAGGCAATTAGATCGCTCCCATTTGTCATAAAGAGCAATATCAACTTCAATGTTGTTATCATCAATAAACGGTTCGTCTTTCTGAATAGTATAATCAATATCCATCCATCCTAAATGAAGAAGAATTCTCTCCTTCCAAACTTTATAATTATCACCATTTAACTCGGGAATATCACACTTAATTTTGGAAAAACCCTTAGGTTGTACAACTGCATTAGATTAAAACACATGCTCATATTATAAATTTAGGCCAATATAGCAATATCATGTTTTACCAATGTAAATCATGTTGCAAAAATATGAATCAAATGACATAAAACTTGCATGTGGGCTAAAGTTCTAATTCAAGTAGATTCACATATATCTTTATGATAAAAATATCAAGCCATATTCCAATTCTTAATTCCTATGGGTACATTAAGAAAATAGTTTGATATTTCATCCTAATTAAACATACAAATATAATATAAATTCCTGTAGGAAAAATACATTATATTAAATATGTTTAATTACAATTAATGTCATTATATTATATGTGATCCAAAAAATACTTAATATACAATTTTACATAATTCAGGATGCTGTGGCCACTCCCTAATTAATTAAAATCATATTAGATCATTTGACCTTATTTAATTTTTAAACATCATAATTATTCATTCAAAATTGCATGCATCAATAAATAAATAAAACAAAATGCATATAAATTTTAATATGACATTATCATATTGATATTTACATGTGGACAGTATTTTCAGAAGTCAAATATAATAAAAATACCCTAAATTTATGTTTTGCATACATAAATTCACAAGGTTGAATCGATATCAAATGACATGTCGTTTAGAATTTAAACACAACTATGCAAAGTCGTAGATAAATAAAATAAACGTATGACATGACATGGCATACAACACTCTGATGACATGCCGTCTGTATATTCATAAAGAAAACAACATGTCATCCACTTATAACCGACTGTCGTTTATCATAAAAACAATAATACGACATGTCGGTTGTTAATTGATATGAACCGACATGTCATCTCAGTTCGTCTTCAACCTCCAGCCGGTTCTTATTATTCATATTTGAACCCGAATGACCCGTTTTCCAGACCCGAATTTATTTATGATTTAACAACTCCAAATTAAATGTTTCAAGCCATATAATTGTCAGGAATCCATTTCCTAATGATTTAAAACATTTGTAATCATAATAACATGTAAAACAAATGACTTTGAGTTTACAAAATAAATTCGGATGTATCACCAAAAACAGAACACATCAAGACAGAGGTAAAACATGCTCTGATACCAACTGTAATCATACTTGGGTATGATTTCCGAATACATACATAATATGCTCGTAAAAATTAAATGCGGAAGTTTGAGAATCTAACCTCCAGCCATTGATGTATCCTTTACAACTCTTTGATTTCCGATTTTGATGCTTCTGTGGCCTCATTAATCAACCGTGATGGTGTAGTTTATGATTACAAGCTGCAGGGACCAAAATCGTTTCCACCATCTTTATTTATTCTATCATCTTTCCATCAAAGATGAAATGATGGTAATAATTCTTAGCTATCATAAATATAACAGCTGGCATTTGTTTTTCTAAATGCGGCAAAAGGAAACTCAGTGGAATGTTGCGCCAAAAGCTGGAAACTTCGTTTAGAAATACACCACAACAGCCAGGTGTCCAACAACTCTCTCTCTTCTTTTTTTTTTTTTTCTATCGTTTAGTTGGAATTCATAAAAATTCAAATAACCAGAATTGCGGAACCAATATGCGTTAGTAAACACAGCATAATTTGTTTTTATAGCAAATCCTGAAAAAAGCCAAAAAATAATGTAATTAATAAATAAATAAAAAGCTGGAATTCCCGAAACAAAAATTATAAATCTTGCAGGTATAATGATAAAAGAGTGCAACAAGTGCCTTCTTGAGGGAGGATGTTAGGATCCTAGTCTTAGTTATATATTATTTCCTTTTCTGTTAAGGATTAGTTACCATGTTATTATGTTATTTGGAATTACTGTTTTAGTACGATTTCTTTGGCTCTATATAAGGAATTATTGTTTGATTACTAAATAAGAACCATTGCTTCAAAAACTCTTGTTGCCCTCTCGGGCTACTTCTCCTCGTTATTCTTCTCTTCAAATCCTTGCTTCTAAATTGCTAATCTGTGAGCAGCAACCTATCACAAACCTTAACTCCAGTGGCAGCTGTATCACTGCCGCCAACGAGCAATTGCTTCGTCGGGTGCCCAAGGCGTTGAATTTGGAGGCTGGAAGAAGTCGGTGAAAAGGAGCCTGTGAGTATGGTAAGAAATTACGGCGTCAGTGGGCATGCTTTCATTGACAGGGAAGCTGTCAACAACGTTCTTGAACGGCGTATGTTTTATCAAACAATCATTCAAAATTTACAATGGTTACTCTGGATTTTATGATTACGGGCCACCGGGATGTGCCATTATGTCTAACTTGCTTGCTTTCTGGCGTCAGGTAAATTTTCAGATTTTCAAATTTTATCATTGTTAACTTTCTTTGTTCGAATTTTTGTGTATGTGAATTATTTTTTCGTGAGCAACGATATTGACAGTGACAGGAGAAGTTTTCCTTTTCAGTCAAGAAATTTTTCATGTTCTGTGATTCAATGGTTTTTTTTTTTCAGGTTGCTTTAGCACTTTCTTACGAAAGAGAACATGTTGGAGGTTCGCAGCCCGCGTGTGACCCCTGAGGTTGTGTTGAAAGTATCTGGTCATGTTGAAAAATTTACTGACCAAATGGTTAAGGATGAGAAAACAGGGGCCTGTTATCGTGCTGACCACTTGCTTAAGGATTTCTGCAATGAGAAGCTTCGGGAAGACGTTAGATTATCTTTGGAACAGGCTGCAGAATTGCGACGTAAACTGGCAATGATGGATGATCTATCAGTTGAGGAGCTTGGTGCCAAGATTAAGGAATATGGTATTACAGCTCCTGACACAAAGAATCCCCTGTCTGATCCTTATCCTTTCAACTTGATGTTTCAAACATCAGTTGGCCCCTCTGGTCTGACTACCGCGTGAGTTTTTTGCTGTCTGGTATCCATTCATTGGCACGAAGTTTTTATGAAGGATATTCAATAATTCAAGTACTTCACAATCTGCTGAGGTTCTAGTGCACCATTTGTTGCATTCTTTTAAAGTAATGATTTCCTCCTCTGCTGCAGGTATCTAAGTCCTGAAACGGTACAAGGGATATTTGTGAATTTTAAAGATTTGTATTATAATAATGGGAATAAACTCCCATTTGCTGCAGCTCAAATTGGTCAGGCTTTCAGAAACGAGGTCTTTTAATCTTTCCTTTATGATTACATTATATGTGTATATTCTTTTGTTTTCAGTTGCAGGATTTTTTGTCTTTGTTGAACTGGTTGTATTAAATGGAATTAACAGTGTTTATTAATAGATTAAAGTCTCACCTTTTCTTTCCCCCCTGCTATCAAGTTGTAGCTTAGACTGTTACCGCCTATTTTATTTTGTTATTGAGATTCTTTTACGAAGATATGCATATCTCTGTGTATGTGGGTGTATTTGGCAGTGAGAATGTGAGATATAGTGTGTAAGTTTAGTAAAAGATTTTGTCTTTGTTGAAGTGGTTGTATTAAATGGAATTGACAAACAGACTAAAATTGGATGTTTTTTTCCTGCTATCGAGCTGTAGTTTCGACTGATTTCTGTTTGTTTTTGAGATTCTTTTACAAACACGCGCATGTCTTTGTGTACGTGGGTGTACTTGGCAGTGAATGTGCGAGTAAGTTTAGTAAAATATTTTTACACGTGCAGATATCACCTCGCCAAGTCCTTTCCAGAGTCCGTGAATTCACGCTTGCAGAAATCGAGCACTTCGTTGATCCTAAAGACAAATCTCACCCTAAATTCTCAGAGGTCAAAAACTTGGAGTTCTTGATGTTCCCAAGGGAGGAACAAATGTCAGCTTAATCTGCAAAGAAGATTCGCCTTGGTGAAGCTGTTTCTCGGGTTGGTTCATATTTTGTTTCGCTTTACCATTTTTTTGTCCAACGACATATTTTGCGCTCTTTACTCACTTGACTTGCACTTATTGATTAAGCTGTGCACTGTTTTATTCAGGGAATTGTAAACAATGAAACTATTGGCTACTTTATTGGAAGAGCATATCTCTTCCTATCGCGCCTCGGTATAGATCAAGATCATTTGCGGTTCCGGCAGCATCTTGCAAATGAAATGGCTCACTATGCTGCAGACTGTTGGGATGCTGAGATTGAGCGTTCATATGGGTGGATTGAATGCGTTGGTATTGCAGACAGATCCGCGAATGACTTGCGTGCTCACACCGTGATAAATTGATCTGCATTTCTATGTAAGTTTTATAAGAAAAGTCATAGCTAGATAATTGTAAAGTAATAAATCCGACCTTTATTTTCATCCGAATGATCTGGTCGGGTATGAAGTTCAGATTCAGTTCATATCATAACTTTTTGTCAGATTCAGTTCAGATCACAACTTTTTGGGCTTAACTGTAATTTAAAAAAAGAAAGGACGTTTACAGCCCGTTTCAAGGCTACTTAAGTAGAGCTGGTAAAATTTGACACGACACGATTATCCGACACAAAAATAACATAAATAAATGGATATGGGTCGTCAAATTTAACACAATTATTAAATGGGTCGGGTTCGGGTCAACATGATTTTTTTCCGTATCGGGTTTCGGTTAAAATTCTTGACCCATTTACCTGATTAATGATCCGATTATATTTTCTATTTTAAAATAATTTACATATTCTTATAATTAAAATTCAAATATTAGAGATGGTTTTTTTTAAAAGGGTGAATATAAACACAGTGTTTATTTATAAAATTTTACATATATTTAGAGTTTCAATAGTGTAAATATGTAAAAATTGATAGACATGTATATTTTATACTATTGATTTATAATATTATATATATAATTAAAACTTCAATACTGTAAATGTGTAATATATTAGTCGATATATATATTTTATAATATCAATAAATTATGTATGTATGTGTGTATTTATATACATACGTTTGTATGATAGTGTATAAATATTTTATGTAACTTTTGTTCAATATATAGATATTAAACGGGTTATTGGGTAACCCGATTATTTTTTTGTGTTGGGTTTGGGTCTCAATATTTTGACACAATTATTAAATGGGTCGGGTTTAGGTCAACCTAAATTTGATACGACACGAACACGACCCGATGACCCGTTTTGCCAGCTCTATACCTAAGGTTGGAATTGACCAACCCACTTTCTTAGTTTCTTTAATAGAGAAGCCTCCTTCAACCACTTGGGCTAAGCCCAAGTGGCTAGAGCCAATTGTAAGGGAAGTGGTTCGAGCTCCCGCAGACGCATTGTGGGAGTTTAATTTAAATGTCCTTCCTTAGAGCCCTAGAACTTAAGTGAAGACAGTTTTTCTCCTAGAATGGGAATTGGGCGTTCCTCAAATATTTGAGAGGGTTAAAAAGTGTGAGCGGTGCCATATTAGAATTGATGTAAATGGGTCTTAGTAATTTGTATGGTGTAAATATCATGAGCAATAGTTCTCTTAAAAAAAAAAAAAAGAGAGAAGCCTCCTTCAGAAAATTACAGCACCCTACTTTTTCAATGCAAATAAATTATTTGCTCTCATCAAGAATTGAAATTAAAACCGTTCTTTTCTCAATGTATGTAGATCAAGTTACATGCATCTCTTTTGGTTTTTTTGAGAACTGGTCTATCTTCATTGTTGTCCAAACAACTGAGTGTGATTGGTGCTGGCGTGTGTTTGGGTTAGGACTGTGAGAGTAAGGCATGTGCTTCTAGTGTCAAAAGATTTGGTTGCAGCATCTAGAAGTTTTGAAGAAGCAAAATGCGTGGCACACAGCTTTGAAGTTCTAGATATCGTAATGTTTGGTAAAAGAAAAAGAAATATTCAAAGCTCAAAAATTCAAAGTTTGAAAATTTGAATTTTTTGAGTTGTATGAATTGAAATTTTATAGCCACTTTTTTTACTTTTGAGGCAAAGTTTTGCCTATAAATACAAGCTCTCAATTTAGAGCTTGCATCCAATTTTGTAAAGAGAGTCGAGAGCTGTGAGAAGCAATTCTTGCAAAGTAGAGGGTTTGTAGAGCTTAAATAATAAAAGCTCTTGTTTTAGTGTTTTGAGAGTTTGGGTGTACTGGGGTTTTGGGAAGTGAGTTAAAATACTACCATACTTGTAACTCATTTTCATTATTAAAGTATTTTCCTTATGTTTTCACCCGTGGACGTAAGCTAAAAACTGAACCACGTAATTTCCAATATCCTTTATTGTGCTTTTCTTTATTTTTTTCCAATTTTATTTTAGTTGCGTGTCTACTTCACCCACCAATTTTCTAACAGTGGTATCAGAGCTATTGGTTGTATTTTTGGAGTCGGTTACTATTCATGTGGGGTAGTATTCATGTATACAATACCATTAACGTATACAGCATTGTTCACGTATACGGTACTGTTCATATATACAGTACTATTCACATGAAACAGTGGGAGCGATTCTATTATTGGCGGTGCAAAGCAAGGAATAGTGGTGTGAGTAAAGTAATTGTGTGGTTTGTGTATATTTAGGAAAGTTCTGTTACAAAAACGATAAGAGCTTAAGGAGTCTATGTTTTAACTAGAACTATTGTGACCCCTCTAGTCTTTCCTGAGAGCTTTCCTGGTGTGCATTCTTACACATACTCACAACTAGTCAGGTTAGTACACTAGTTTGTGAGCTATATTTATCAACAAAATGGTGGCAAAGTATGAAATTGAGAAAATTAACGGAAATAATTTTTCATTGTGGAACATGAAGATAAAAGTTATATTGAGGAAAAATAATTACTTGGCAGCAATTGGAGAAAGGCCTATGGAGATAACTAATGACAAGTGGAACGAGATAGACGGTAACGCCATTTTTTATCTACATTTGGCACTTGCAGAGAGAGTATTATCTAGTGTGGCAGAGAAAAATATATCAAAGAAAATATGGGATACTCTCACAAAATTGTACGAGGCCAAGTCTTTACACAACAAAATCTTCTTGCAGAGAAAACTCTATAATCTTCGAATGGCAGAATCTACAATAGTGACTGACCACATTAACACCTTGAAGACTATATTTTCATAACTCACAACGTTAGGTCATAATAAAAAGGAAAATGAATGTGCAAAGCTTCTACTTCAAAGTCTACCAAATTCGTATGATCAACTCATCATCAACCTAATAAACAACAATCCAAGGACAGTCTGATTTTTGACGATTTTGCAGCCTCCGTATTAAATGAAGAGAGCAAGCGGAAAAATAAGGAAAACAAACAAGCAAGTTCGCAGCAAGCGGAGGCGCTATCGATGATGAGAGAGAAGTTAACCGAATGTGACCCCAGTGGGAGTCACAATAATGGTATATCAAAATCCAGAAGTAAAAAGAATGTTAAATGTTATAATCGTGGCAAGAAATGGCACGTCAAGAAAGAGTGTTGGAGTAAACAGAAGAGAAAAGATAGTAAATAACTTAAATCATCAAATACTCAAGGGTGTGTAACAAGTACCTCAGATGATGGTGAAATTCTCTATAGTGCGGCAACAACTATTTTAGAAGGCAAAAAATGATTATCTGATGTCTGGCATATAGACTCAGAAGCTACCTGGCACATGACCTCTCAGAGAGAATAGTTCCACACATATGAACCTATCTCAGGAGGATTTGTATATATGGGTAATGATCATGCCTTGGAGATCACTGGTATTGGTACTATCAAAATAAAAATGTTTGATGGTACAATTCATACAATTGGAGAGGTACGACATGTCAACAACCTGAAGCAAAATTTATTGTCTTTGGGACAAATGGATAGTCATGGATACAAACTTATGTGGAGAATGGAATTATGAAGATCGTTAAAGGCGCCCTTGTATTAATGAAGGCGGAAAAGATCGGTACTAATCTATTTATGCTTAAAGAGGAAGCATTATAGGAAGCTAATGTGTGTGTCGCGTCAAATGGAGAAGAACCAACGATGATGTGGCACCTCAAACTTGTCCACATGTTGGAACAAGGTTTGAAGATTCTCTTTGAGTGAAAATTGCTTCCAGGGCTCAAATCGGTAAGTTTACCATTTTATGAGCATTGTGTTACAAGTAAGCAGTATAGATTAAAATTCAGCAGATTGTATGCTAGAAGTAAATACATTTTAGACTTGATTTGTTCTAATATTTGGTAATCGTCGGATATGTCAATGGGAGGTGCAAAGTACATGGTGACTTTCATTGATGATTATTTCAGGAGATGTTGGGTGTATCCAATTAAGAAAGAGTCATATGTATTTCTAACGTTTAAAGAATACAAAGCGCGGGTGGAACTTGAATCCACAAAAAAGATCACGTACTTAAAGACGGATAATGGTGGAGAGTTACAAATGGTGAGTTTTTTGCTTTTTGTAAGTAAGAAAATATTCAGAGGAAGTTCACAGTAGCATACACTCCTCAACAAAATGGAGTGGTGGAGCGGATGAACAGAACTCTTACAAAAAGAATAAGGGTTATGTGGAGGACTGTTGGTTTACCCAATTTATTCTGGACAGAAGCAGCCAAAACTGCTTGGTATATCGTAAATCGGTCGCCACCTACAACTATTGGGTTGAAGACAGCAATTGAGATGTGGACTGGAAAGCCAGTTGATTACTCTTACTTACATGCATTTGGATGTCCTGTGTACGTGATGTACAATGCCCAAAAAAGAATAAAGTTAGATCCAAAATCTAAGAGGTATATCTTCTAGGGATATGTTGATGTTGTAAATGGGTATCATTTGTAGGACCCCACTGCCCACAAGATCGTCATTAGAAGAGATGTTATATTTATAGAAGATTAACTGAAAAGGAAATATGGAGATGATGGCATTGTAAAAGAAAAGTCAGAAATTGTGCCAGTATATGTGGAAAATAATTCAGAAGATTCAGATTCTTCTGAAGCAGCACCAGTACGAGGAATAAGAACCAGTCGAGTTCGAGGCTTCAGAAGTTCGTCGGTCAACTTGTGAGAGACGACTGCTGGTGTGGCACTCGGAGTACGTCACAAAGATCAATGTTGCGTACTGTCTTCTAACAGAGGAGGATAGCCATTAACTTTCCATTAAGCTTTAGAAAGCTCAAATTTTTCTTTGTGGATGACAGTAATGCAGGAAGAAATTGAAACTTTATACAATAATAAGACATGGGAACTTGCACCACTACCAAATAGAAGAAAAGTCATTGGAAATATATGAGTCTACAAGATCAAACGTGATGACAATGACCAAGTGGAGCTGTATCATGCGAGATTGATGGTGAAAAGGATATACACAGAAAGAAGGTATTAACTTCAACGAGATATTTTCTCTGGTGGTTCGACTCACAACAGTCAGCGTAGTTCTGGCAATGTGCGCTACATTTGACTTACATCATGGAGAACCTAAAGAATAAATTTATATACTCCAATCAGAAGGTTTTGCAGAAATAGAAAAGGAGAACTTGGTTTGTAGATTGAACAAATCTTTGTACGATCTCAAACAGGCACCGAGGTATTTGTACAAGAGATTTGATTCCTTCATCATGAGCCTTGGATACAACGGACTCAATTTAGACCATTGTGCATATTACAAGAGGTTTGAAGATATTGATTTCATTATTTTGCTATTGTACATGGATGAAATATTGGTAGTAGGCCCTAACAAAGATAGAATCTAAGAATTGAAGGCATAGTTGGCTAGAGAGTTTGAAATGAAGGATTTGGGACCAGCAAACAAGATTCTAGGGATGCAAATTCACCGAGATAGAAATTACAGGAAGATTTGGCTTTCACAGAAGAATTACTAGAATAAAATCTTGCAGTGCTTCAACATACAGAATTGTAAGTCAATTTCTACCCCACTTCTTGTTAATTTCAAGTTATCCTCAAGTATGTGTCCTAGCAATGAAGCAGAGAGAAAGGAGATGTCTCGAGTACCATATATATCAGCAGTGGGAAGTTTGATATTCGCTATGATATGGACTAGACCAGACATTGCACAAGTAGTGGGAGCAGTCAGTCGATAAATGGCGAATCCTGGTAGAGAGAATTGGATAGTTGTGAAGAAGATTCTGAGATACATCAAAGAAACCTTAGATGTTGCATTATGTTATGGAAGATCAGAGTTTACTGTCAGGGGCTATGTAGATTAAGATTTTGCAGGAGACCTTGATAAAAGAAAATCCACTACTGGCTATATGTTTACACTTGCGGAAGCAGTTGTAAGCTGGATTTCAAAACTGCAAACAATTGTGGCTTTATCTATAATAAAAGCATAATACATGGGAGCTACACAAGCTTACAAGGAAGCTATTTGGATACAAAGGTTATTGGAGGAACTCGGGCACAAACAAAAGAAAATTTCTGTGTTTTATGACTGTCAGAGTGCCTTGCATATTACAAGGAATCCAACCTTTCATTCCAGGGAAAAGCACATAGGGGTACAATATCACTTTGTTTGAGAAGTAGTGGAAGACGGAAGTGTGGATTTACAGAAAATCCATACGAATGAGAACCTAGCAGATGTTTTGACGAAGCCGATAAATACTAATAAGTTTGTCTTGAGTAGATCCTCTTGTGGCCTAGCAGAATTGTAGGCAATATGCCAGTGGCGGAGCAGAAATGATGGTGTGGAGATTGATTGATCCTTAATCAAATCTCTAAGTGGGAGAATGTCAAAAGATTTGACTGCAACATCTAGAAGCTTTGAAGAAGCAAAATGGGTGGCACACAACTTTGAAGTTCTAGATGCCATAATGTTTGATGAAAGAAAAAAATATTAAAAGCTCAAAATTCAAAGTTTGAAAAATTGAAATTTTTGAGCTGTACGGCTTGAAATTTTATAGTGACTTTTTTAACTTTTGAGGCAAAGTTTTGCCTATAAATACAAGCTATCAATTTAGAGCCTGCATCCAATTTTTTAAAGAGAGTCGAGAGATGTGAGAAGCAATTCTTGTAGAGTAGAGGGTTTGTAGAGCTTAAATAATAAAAGCTCTTGTTTTAGTGTTTTAAGATTTTGGGAAATGAGTTAAAATATTATAATACTTGTAACTCTTTTTCACTATTAAAATATTTTTTTCTGTTTTCGCCTATGGACGTAAGTTAAAAGTTTAACCACGTAATTTCTGGTGTCCTCTATTGTGCTTGTTCTTTATTTTCTTCTAATTTTATTTTAGCTGCGTGTCTGCTTCACCCACCAATTTCCTAACATCTAGTATAAGAGAGCGGCTGAATTTGGTGAGAGAGAGATGTAATGTGAATTAGGCTTTGCTGTTTTGGTCATTTGGTGTGTGCTAGCGTGTGGTTGGGTAATTAGGGGTTTACTCTTTACTGTATAGATGGTCGGCATGGCTGCACCTGTTAGTTTTTAGAGTTGCTACTCTAGATGCAATAGTTACTGCTTCTCATACCGCCTTTTGTTTATTTGTATTATTATTTCTTTTATATTAGTCAGTGCTAGAAGCATCACAACATAAAAGTTATAGCATACCTGTTTTTGCAATCTAAACGTCGATGTTCTGCCAGCTAATTGAATATTTATTTCTGTTACAAAACAGGAGAAGAGTGGTGTTGCTCTTTTTACTCAAGAAAAATTTTCAGAACCCAGGGTAACATATTGAATTTTTCTGGCAACTTGCATATTGATTGATAAAATAGTCCTAGGAAAAGCTGTTACTAAATGAACATGTATTAATTGATTTTAGCTCATCACTTAAAACAACGAAATACTGATGCTCTGATAACATCTAAGTGTCATTAGTTCTGTTTCATGATAGCCTGATAAGAGCACATGCCAATGAAGAGGCCATGTTGAGACCAAATATTGGATCAAAGTCACTATACTCAAAACATCTCAATATAGGGTTAATGCCATGTTTTCTCTTCATGTTTCAGTGTGACTTGAATATTATATCATTGATGATTACTTGAATGACTTGAATATTATATCATTGATGATTACTTGAATTTTCTCCTCTCTTAATGTGTGATACTGTTAAAATATTTTTTGTTTTTTCTTTGGTATCCAACTATCCATGAACATCTGACTTTCTGTTATTATGTTCTAATATTTGCAGGCGCCTCCATAGGGAAACGATATGCAAGAATAGATGAACTTGGTGTCCCGTTTGCTATCACTGTTGATTCAACTTCCTCGGTGACAATCCGAGAGAGAGATTGCAAGGATCAAACGCGTGTCCATGTGGATGATGTAGCATCAATTGTAAAGGCTCTAACCGATGGACGCAGAACGTGGGAAGATGTGTGGGCAAGTTACCCACATCATTCCTTTTTTAATTTTTATATAATAATTTTTATTTTATCAATTATAATGTTGGTCAGTAAATTTTTATTTTTTGATTTTGCTTTCAAGATATTGCTTCAGATTTTTTGGGCTTTTTAACAATTTAAATACTTTATAATATTGTGATGATTTTATTGAAGTTTTTAATTTTTTACTTGCTGAAATTATATGTTCTTACCTATTATAAAATAAGTAAACAGAGAATAGGCTATGGATAGAGAAATTATTCTCTACGTGAAGATTCACCATTCCCCATCCCCTACCCACCAAATTTATTAAGGAATGGAATGAGTAATAGTGGTAATATTTTAATTTCTGGGGAGCAGTGTAGGCCTCCTTACCCCATTCCCATCCTTACATCTTGAGTTACTGAATGTGGCCAAACTGTATAATACCACTATTGGGATTATTAGTCAAGCAGTTTGTTTTCTTTCTTGATAGACTACTTTAAAGATGCGACTAAACTATATAATCCCACTATTGGGATTAATTTATCATTCTAAACTCTTTCTTGATGAACTACTTTGGAAAGAAATTGGAATCATATTATATTCATGTGACAAATATATTATAATCCTTCTTTTGGTGTTTCAATAATGGACCAAAATATTATAGCCAAATCCAGAAGGTTCATGTTCTCACTAGTTATGTTTGTCGTACATTTCCTTTCCAAAATCTTGCTGCCTCTGCTTATCTGCTGTTTAACATTGGCTTTATTTATGTTGTATATTGTAAAATGCTAGATTTGCATTTGATATTTTGCAAATGGTTTTGCAATTGGTATAAATTTGTATGGTTGCTGGAGCAAAACAGAAAGTTAGAAACATCAGTCTTGAGCACAGCAATATATGTGATGGCATTGGTGTTGGCTTCAAGTTGTAAAAACAGTGGAAGGCTGGGCAGAAACGATGTTTCGGCTGCTTCTATTTAGATGCTGATTAGGTCTTTTTCCCCTTATGACTTGAGCACAGCAATATATGCGATGGCATTTCTTGTTATAGCGTTTTTATCATAAATTTATATTCGGATTTAACTGGACCTTGACGCTGAATTGAGCATGTCACTGTTGGAGCTAGTGCTCGACAGTACCCAGACGCTGAATTGAGCATGTCACTGTTGGAGCTAAAGCTTCTCACAAGTCACGATTTATGGATGATTTGTCTGTTATCTGGTACATTGTTGATGAATGCCAATTATTTTTTAAAATCACGGAACATTTTCTCTAGATCGATTAATATACTACCATTGTTATCTGATGCATTGGGCGACCTTCATGTTCATAGCAATTGCATCAAGACATTGAAAATTTGGACAATTATCATTCGAACTCATTATCAGAGGATTGACAATCTTTTTAAACTCTCAAGCTGCATCCTGACAGTTAAAATTTTATCCTTCGTGGAAGAAGGCATCATTAAATTCCCACGGCGACTTGGTGCAGACATACACCAAACTCTGCAAGGCTCTTCTCATTGTTGTAATATTACAGTTCAAAGCAAACAAAGAGGGTAAGAGAGCCACTCTCAAAACCATCAATAAAAGGTAGATCTCAATATTTTTGTGAAATAGTCCAATCAACCACTTCATTTTATTCTCCTCACCGGAATTGCAGTGCAATGTTAACAATATTTTCACCAATACCTGGATCAAAATCTTTGAATATTGGAATGGTGCTTCCATCCTGGAAGATAACCCACTCAACAAAATATGACTTCGTAACAAAAATATAGCCCTTGGAACTACCAAATAAAATCAAATTGCGCTTCATAAGATATAGGAAATCAGAGGGTCTTATTACATTTGCCATACAAAACTGCAGGGTACATAAGCTTCTGCCATAGCTATGCCGAATGCCTGAATGTGATGGAGCAGCCCTTATCTAGCTTCTAAATTCAGACAGAGAGACTTGCCAAGGTCCATCCACGGTGGCATTTTGTCAAACGTTTTGGATATTCTGCGATGTACATCATCACCAAGCTTACCAGACCCGAGAATCGTTACCACCAAGATTCCAATTTGGCAAAGAGGGAAATAATCTTTAGAACCAATGTGCTTAAAAATAAGCTCTTTGATAAAATTCCTGCAAGACTCAGTTACTCCCGAAGAAATCATATTTATTTTCGGTGATTGGTGCCAGTCAAAAGGAAAAATGAAGTCGAAGAAACCCTGTTCATTGTTCAATAACTTTCTGCAATCTGTTAGTATCACCGTACTGGAAGACCAAATGTTGGGAACTCAAAAGAAATTTTGGAACCGATACAAGTACAACACATTACTTGGAAAAATACAGATGGTGAGTTCTTGTATGACTACTTGTTGAGGGCTTCTAGTTTCTGCAAGACCTTCATGCCAATAGAAAGCAACTCAGAACTCCATTATCTCCTACCATCAGAGACAAGCCGATTGTCAGAGATAGAGGCCAACTTCCCACTTCTTGGAGCATTTATCTTGCCCAATTTTCTTGCCCAGTCAGCATAGAGTTCAACAAAAGATCGATGGTATTTGGATTGTTGTATTTCTTCCACAAACCAAGGTTACTCAAGCAGAAATCTCCATAACTTCTATAGTTATTAATGTCCTGGCTTTAAAGGCATCCAAGGTACTGAAGTGCATTTGCAATCTTACCCACGCAGCAATCCTAGAAGTAGACCAGAGTCTGAACAGAAACCCCGTTTTTTACAAATTTTATCCTCTGGATATTTTGTGAGATCTAAATTCAATCCATCTTCCCACACATATTCGAAGAAACTTTTATGAAGATGGAAATCTGGAATCTTTCTAGCAGACAATGATTCACCAGTGATATTCTGATGCCTCTTTGAGGCATTTAACTGTTGAATCATTCTCATAAATTCATTCTAATCATCTGATAAAATGTCAACTTCGGTACAAACAAATTCATAGAATTATTTTGATTTATTCTTTGCCAGTGACTTGGCATTTCCTAGAAGCTTCTTCTCTTGTGCAAACAGCTTCAAGGGCCAGCCTTTGCTCCTAGGTGAACCAAGAGAGTTGGAAAGCACATAGTTGAGAGTAAGATTACATGCTCCTTAGAAATTTTCCATCTTCCATAACAAATCCACCGTCTGAAGAATATCTCTTCTCAGTCTTTGCAATATTTGCAGCAGCAATGTAGCTCCCTGATTCTTCTTCCAGTACCAGAAGCTTGTCAAATCAGTTTAAAGAATTCAAAAAGTGGTGCTTCAAATCTATGGAATGAAATTCTCTAACAACTTTTACCATGAATTCATTATCTTTTAGCTCATGATAATGATGAGTACAACTCTATCGAAATTCTTATTCAATTTTATTCATTTCTTCGCTTTTTCTACTTAGATCAGCAACTGTATAAGCGTGTTGTTTGCATTTGTTGATGTATTTGAAACCAATGTCAAAAAGTTTTCCTTCGGAGCAAGCAGCCAAACATTTTGAGAAATATTGCCCCTACCATATACATTCGCGGCAAGCTCATATTGTCCTGCCAGACAAACAGCTTTTTCTAGCACAACTTCCTCACATCTTTTATAGAAATTCCTCCCTGCAAGAATTAAAAAACTAATCTGATTGTCAAATTTACGGCTTCGTAAGTCGTACAAAAATATCATCAGGCTTTCCTTTCAACATTAACTAAGATAAACTAGAGTAAAAACTTCTGTGGAAAAAGATTTTGCAAGAGTAGAAAAAAGATTAATGCAAACAAAACCGCAAAGGTAAATTTAAAATAGATGCAAGTTACACTTTTGAGTGCTCATCACAATAACAATGTTGATCTATCCATAAACCGGAATTGTAAAATCGGTTTAGCCCATCTAATGTAGAACTCTCTGTAAGATTGTAACCATTTCAAGTAGACTGCATACTCGAATTGTCGCAGTATGAAATAAGCTATAAATAGTATAGAGCATAATATTGTAGATCGCCCAATTCGCTAGCCTAATTGCCCACAAATTCGGGCTAGAGAGCCAACACAAGGCCAAGAGTGCTAGCTTGGCCCAATTCCATAAAGTTCTAGGCAAATCTAGCATATGTGAGCTTGTAAATACTCTAGAATTCTCTATACAATTCCAGCACATGTAAATAGCTAGGAAATGATAGAATTCTCTAGAATCTCTAGATCTTGGCAAGCCTCCCCTATAAATATGGGATGGCATTAGGTATTTGCATCTAACAAACACAACAACAAGCATTGCAAGTAACTCAAGCATTGTAATCTCTCTTTGTGTAATACAAGTTTTCGTATTCGGCTTCATTGCTCTCTCTTCTCTAGTTCGAGAAGCTCTAGGCTTATTTAGCAACATTCGGCAAAGTTGTCTAAGTGTCGTACGGGTTAGCTGTGCAAAATACTCATCCCGTGACAAGTGGTATCAGAGCTAAGGTTTGCACGAACTCAAGTCAGCTCACGAAGCAATGGCCAACCCTTCGAACGTAGCACAAGAGGGTGTTGTTGGTGTGGATGTTCCACCAGAACCAAGCCGTGGCCAAGAGGGAGAACGCGCCCAAGGCAAGACTCGTGGCAAGTCCAAGGCCCCATCCGTGGATGCATTGGAGCCTCGTGTGACTACTCTCAAAATTGCATTATCCGCCGCTCAAGACAGCCTCGAGGGTTTAGAGGAACAAGTAAACGGTCTCGAGGGAGAATATGCCGAGCTCACAGTGGCAATAAAAGCTCTCATCCAAGAGCAAATGAACACTCTCTAAGGTGAGTTTCGTTCTTTTCATGATGAGTTGCTCAAACTTCGTAGTTTTGTTTAGGACGAACTACGCACTGTCCGTACGGAAGTGGATGAAGTCCGCTCGGATTGGGCATGGCATAAGCGCACATTCTCCGCTAATCCAGCTTCTGCAAGCACGAGTGATGTGCGCCGCACTGACGTGCCAAAGCCTGACACTTACAATGGCACACGAATGCCACAGTCACGGATAACTTTCTATTTAGGCTGGATCAATACTTCAATGCCATGAGTGTCCGAGACGAGGCATCAAAAATAGGCACTGCACCCACCTATCTTAGAGCCACTGCACAACTATGGTGGCGTCGTAAGCATGGTGAGATGGGCAAGGGCATTTGCACCATCGACCCTTGGGCCGACTTCAAGCAAGAACTTCGAAAGCAGTTCGCCCCAAGCAATGTGGAGAATGAAGCGCAAGCGCTCTTATGTCGCCTCAAGTGATCGGGTAGCATTCGAGACTACATCAATGAGTTCACTACCCTTATATTGGAGATAAGCGACATGTCCGACAAGGATTCGCTCATCTACTTCCAAGATGGCCTCAAGGATTAGGCCAAGACCGAGCTTGATAGGCGTGGTGTTCAAACACTTGACAATATCATCGTCGTTGCGGAATTGCTTACTAAATACTCTACCCAATCCAAAGACAAGAAGTCTAGCCAAAGCAAATGTGGGGGAGAGAGTCACAAGGACAAGGGCAACAACCACAAAGATTAGGGGTAGAAAAAGTCGCCTAGCAATAAGAGCGGACAAGGAAAATCGGAGGGCAAGAAGGAGGCACCAAATCCGCGAAGCCCATGCTTTATATGCAACGGTCCTCATTGGGTACGCAACTGTCTGGAGAAGAAGTCGCTCAACGATCTTGCTGCCTAACTAAAGAGCAACCCCACAATGTTCTCAAAAGAACCCCAACTTAGCATGGGTTCTCTCTAACACCTCGACGCACTCAATCACCAACAGTCTACACTCGTCAAGAAAGGGCTCATGGATGTCAGCGCAAAGATAAACGGTCAATCCGTTCGCTCACTGCTAGACACAGAAGCAACACACAATTTCGTGTCCATAGACGAGGCCAAGCGCTTAGGCCTCAAGGCCACCAAAGAAAGAGGCATGATGAAGGCTGTGAACTTACCCGCCAAGCCAATTGCTGGAATTGCATAAGGCGTGCACATCACACTTGGTGCGTGGAGCGGAATGCTTGATTTCTCCATCGTCCCCATGGATGACTTCAAGACAGTCCTCGGTATGGAATTTTCGATCAAGTCCATGCTTTCCCGCTGCCCGCTATAAACTCCCTAAGCATCCTCAATGAGAGCAAAGTATGCATAGTACCCACAGAGCGAGGCAAGTCCGAGGAGAAGACTCTCCGCCATGAAATTCAAAAAGGCTTTCAAGAAGGACCCGAGCTTCTTGGTCTCCATTCGAGAACTAAATGAGGTAAGAAATAGCAGAACCTCGCTAAGCCAAATCCCTCCACGAATTCAAGCCATCCTCAATGAGTACAAAAACGTGATGCCTCTAGAACTTCCGAAGAAGCTCCCACCTCGACGAGAGGTAGATCATGCGATCGAGCTGGAACAAGGCGCAAAGTCACTAGCCTTGGTGCCCTAGCACATGGCACCACCTGAATTAGAAGAGTTGCGGAAACAACTCAAAGACTTGCTGGACGTAGGCTACATTTGCCCCTCAAAGTCAAAAGAAAAATGATGGATTGTTGCGGATGTGCATCAACTATAGAGCGCGCAACAAGATCACCATCAAGAACAAGTATCTGATTCCCTTGATTGCAGACTTATTCGACCAGCTTGGCAAAGCGCGATACTTCACCAAACTCGACTCGCATTCCGGGTACTACCAAGTACGCATCGCCAAGGGAGACGAACCAAAGACAACTTGCACAATAAGGTATGGGTCTTTTGAATTCTTTGTGATGCCTTTTGGCCTTACTAATGCACCCGCCACATTTTACACGCTCATGAACTAGGTACTTCAACCATTCCTCGACCGCTTCGTGGTCATGTACTTGGACGATATAGTGGTGTATAGCACCACGCTCAAGGATCATGCCCAACACTTGCGAGAAGTCCGCCAAGTACTCCGAGACAACAAGCTCTTTCTCAAGTTGGAGAAGTGCTCGTTTGCCCAACAAGAAGCGGAGTTCCTTGGCCACAAAGTTGCGGGCAGGAAGCTCATGATGGAGAATGCCAAAGTGAAGGCCATCCTCGAATGGGAGCCTCCCTCGAAAGTGCCCGAGCTTTGCTCATTTCTTGGGCTGGTGAACTACTACCGCCGCTTTATTAAGGGTTATGCAGCCAAGGCAGCACCCTTAATGGATTTGCTCAAGAAAAACAAAATGCGGTATTGGTCTGAAGAGTGCCAAAATGCATTTGAGGAGTTGAAAAGAGCAATTTTGGAGGAACCCGTCCTTGCCCTTCCGGACCACATAAAGCCCTTTGAAGTTAAAATGGATGCCCCAGATTTCGTTGTAGGAGGAGTCCTCATAAAGAAGGCCACCCTATAGCGTTCGAGAGTCGAAAACTATATAATACGGAACGCCACTACACGGTGCAAGAAAAGGAGAGACAACTATCATCCATTGTCTAAGAGTGTGGCAGCATTACTTGCTAGGCTCTCACTTCACGATCATGACGGACAACGTAGCGACAAGCTACTTTCAAACACAAAAGAAGTTGAGTCCAAAGTAACCATGGTGGCAAGATTTCCTTGCGGAATTCGACTATCGGCTCGAGTACAAACTGGGGAAAGCCAACGTCGTTGCGGACGCTCTAAGCCACAAGGCAGAATTAGCAACACTTAGCTTGAGCCAACCAAAGTCTGACCTTGTCTCAAGCATCAAGGAAGGCCTCCAACAAGATCCGCTAGCAAAGGATTTGCTGGAAAAAGTGCTAGAGGGAAAGACAAGACGTTTTTGGCAAGAGGAAGGCATCCTTCTCACTAAGGGAGATCGGTTGTTCATGCCAAGGTGGGGAAATTTACGGAAGGAAGTAATCAAGGAGTGCTATGACTCCAAGTGGGTTGGTCACCCAGGAATCGAGCGCACCACCGCACTAGTTCAAGCGTCATTTTTTTGGCCACACATAAGGGACGACATCGAGACATATGTGTGAACTTGTCTTGTGTGCCAACAAGACAAGGTGGATTATCAACTTCCAGCGGGATTGTTGGAGCCCCTACCACTAGCAACAAGCCATAGGAAAGTGTCACCATGGACTTCATCACATTGCTGCCCAAGTCCGAAGGTTGTGGAACTGTCATAGTCATTGTCGACCGATACAGCAAGTACGCCACATTCATTGCCGCACCAATCGATTGCAAAACGGACGAGGCAACCCGCCTATTCCTCAAGCACATTGTGAAGCTTTGGGGAGTTCCAAGGAGTATTGTGAGTGACCGAGACCCTTGGTTCACTGGGCATTTTTGAACGGAGCTCTATAAGATGTTAGGGACCAAACTCAAGTTCTCAACAAGATTCTACCCATAAACGGATAGGTAGATTAAGCGCATCAATGGCCTCCTCGAGATGTACTCGAGGCATTATGTGAGCGCTCATCAGTAAGATTAGGCGAAGCTACTCGACATTGCCCAATTTTCTTATAACTTGCAATGAAGTGAGGCTACGGGCAAGAGTCTGTTCGAGATTATCATGGGACTCCAGCCTATAACCCCCAACGCCATAGCCTCAACTTACAGAGGGAAAAGCCCTGTGGCATACAAGCTCCCCCCCGAATGGCATGAGGAAGCAGACATCACGCGAGCCTACCTCAACAAAGCCGCGAGGAAAATGAAGAAATAGTCGGATACAAGGAGACGGCATGTTGAGTACAAGGAAAGTGATCAAGTTATGATCAAGCTCGTACCCCAACAATTCAAGACATTACAGAAAGTCCACAAGGGGTTAGTGAGGCGCTACAAGGGACCCTTCCGAGTTGTTCGATGTGTGGGCAACGTCTCGTATCAACTTTAACTTCCACCAAGATTCAAGATCCATTCGGTCTTCCATGTGAGCCTTCTCAAGCCACATCACGAAGACATGGGAGAACCAAGTTGCGGAGAATCAAGGCGCGCGCCAACTACTATTGTCACCGCATTCGATAAAGATGTGGACTACATCCTTGCGAACCACACGGTTTCGAGGAAGGGCATGCCAGCACATAACGAGTACTTGGTGAAGTGGAAAAACCTTCACGAGAGCGAAGCCACTTGGGAACGTGAAGATGATTTGTGGCAATTCACTGAGCACATCTAGAGGTTCAAGCACGAGAATGCGAAGAGGACGCCGCAAGCTTAGGTAGGGGAGGATTTTGCGGACTGCCTAATTCGCTAGCCCAATTGCCCACAAATTCGGGCTAGAAAGCCAACACAAGGCCAAGAGTGCTAGCTTGGCCTAATTCCAGAAAGTTCTAGGCAAATCTAGCATATATGAGCTTGTAAATACTCTGGAATTCTCTATACAATTCTAGCACATGTAAACAGTTAGGAAATGGTAGAATTATCTAGAATCTCTAGAGCTTGGCAAGCCTCCCCTATAAATATGGGATGGCATTAGGCATTTGCATCCAACAAACACAACAACAAGCATTGTAAGCAACTTGTTGAGTGTTAGAAAGTGCATATTTATAAAGGAGAAATCGTTATTTTATATATCAAGTATTGCTAACAACCGTTACTTTTATGTGTTTAAATTTCTTGTACTTTAATTATGTGTGTTTTATTTTAATTAAGTATTTGATGTATTTTAGGGGCATCATAGTCATTTCACAATAAACGAGAGATCAAATGGCAAAACGGACATCATTTTTGAACTCAGGACGGTCGAAAACCTTAGGAGGAGTATAAAAAGAAAAATGACACTGTTCACACGTATGGTACTATTCACATATACGGGTACTGTTGGCGTTACTGTGCAAATAGTGGCGGTTGACTGTACTGTGCAAATAGTGGCGGTTGACTATACTGTGCAAATAGTGGCTGATGACGTGGCGAAATCCTGAGCGTCCAAACTGTTTTTAATCCGATGGCCATGATTTACTCGATGTAACTATAAAAAGGGGGCCTCCCCCCCCTAATTCAGCACCTCTGAATCCATTTTTGGGATTCATTTTCTGTAATTCTCTCTCTATCTTGTATTTTCTTCGTATTTTAATAAATTCCCATTTTGCCCCTAGTTCAACTATGAGTGGCTAATTTTCTTTCAAGCTTGGGTTGAAGGTGAAGTTTCAACATGTGTCATGGGCTTGATTTGGTAAATTTATTTTCTCTTTCCCTCTAGTTTTTGTGGATGTTTTGACTTCTCGTCGACAAATAATACTAATCTTATCTAGTACTGCCTTGGTTTCACCGGCTCCCTAGTATAAGGTTATTATTATTTGGCACGATAAGCCCTTAGCACCATATTTGTTAGAGCGTGGTTCATGAGGTGTGGATTTCCCTCTCATGATTTAATTGGTATTAATATGGAATATTTAGCCCATGATGCATGTTGATACGGATCCAGATACCCAAGTACGTCATTTCATTAGAATTCTCTACAATTTATTCTTGTCATGTCACTTTCAATTTCAGAATTTATTCTTGTTATTTTAATTTAAGTTTTAGCATAATCCAAATCATTTTCCAACCTTAAAACCAATCACCCATTCACTAAATTAATTCTATATATAATTGAAATCAACCTCCTCGTGGGATCGACACTCGCACCATTAAATCTATACTATAACAGATTCGTGCGCTTGCGAGTTCATTAAAATTTGCACAACAAGTTTTTGGCGCCGTTGCCGGGGAGGTAAGTAATTTTAATTCATAGAATTAATTTTTGTGAATATTTCCATTTAATTTTCTTTTGTATTTTTTTGAATCTACACTTAGAGGTTAGTATTTCTTTTCTTTTTCTCTACTTTAAATTATGTAATTTAATTTTCAAGTTAATTTTTATTTCTTCTTTGTCATTTTTATTTATCTTATTAATTTATAGTTAGTTTATTTCACGTATTTGTTCTTGTGTTTTTATAGTAAGTTTGTAATAGCGCAACAAGGTTAGTATCGTAATTTCTCCTTCTTCTTTATTTGTTTTGCTCTTATTTTTATTTTTATTTTATTTGTTTTGTTTTCCATTTATTCTTGTGTTTCTTGTATGCATGGTCGTAGGTCATTATTACCCAATCTTGAACCTATAGACCTTGAATTAGAAAAAACACTTCGCACACACAAAAACATTAAAAACAAAATGGATCTACAAGCACCACAGGAGAGGCCATTTAAGGACTACTTTAGTCCCTTAGCTAATTTGAGCACATCATGTATACGATACCCAAATGTAGCTGCTAGGAGTTTTGAATTAAAACCTAGTGTGCTAAATTGTCTCCCCACGTTCTATGGCCTAGAAAATGAGGACCCATACAATCATTTGAATGATTTTCATGCAATTTGTCAAACATTTAAATATGAGAATTTTTCAGATGATGATGTAAAACTTAGATTATTCCCATTTTCTTTAAAGGATAGAGCTCGTTCATGGCTTAATACATTACCTGCTAATAGTATTGCATCATGGGAACAAATGGTTACAAAATTTTTAAATAAATATTTCCCAGTTCATAAAACAAATGCTATTCGCAGGGAAATCTCGGAGTTTACCCAGAGAGATGACGAGCAGTTTTTCGAAACATGGGAGCGATTCAATGGGCTACTCTTGAAGTGTCCACATCATGGGTACGAGAAATGGCACCAATGTCAATATTTTTTGGAGGGCTTATTACCGAATGTGCAAGAATGGCTAATGGCAACAAGTGGAGGAGAGCTAATGTCAAAAAGTGCATCAGAGATTTGGGAATTCTTCCAGCGACAAGCAGATAATTCCCAACAACGGAGTCGATCACTTAGGAATACTCGAAGGGTTAAAGGAGTAAATGAGGTTCAAATTGGCGAGTCAACGTCAGGAATCAAAGAAGTCAAGGAGATGGTTGAAGGTCTTGCTCGACAAATAGCATCGTTATCGACTGCTAAATCAACAGAGCCACATGACCTTGACTCATATCCAGATCAAGCCAATGCCATAGGAGTAATGAGAAAACCATCAAATTACAACCCATACTCCAACACTTATAATCCTGGATGGAGAGACCACCCCAATTTTTCATGGTCTCAAGGATTCCAACAAAATGGACCAGCAGCTCCAGCTCCACCAATGCAACCAATTGCTCAAAATCCTCAAGCCTCTCAGCCACCATTCAGACCATACAATCAGAATCAGAACCAGAACTACTCTCAACCTAGACCATGGGAGGATTCATTCCAGAATCTCAGGAATGTTACTCACTCCACGATTGAGCAACAGAACCGCACCATTGATGGATTATGAAATGAGTTGAGAGCGGGCTTCAACTCACAAGCCCAATCAGTTTCAAGCTTGGAAAAGATGGTGGGACAACTTGCTTCTTCAGTTCAGACTTTGGCAATGACCGTTGAGAAAGGTAAGTTTCCAAGTCAACCAGTGCCTAACCCTAAAGGAGTGCATGAAGCGAATACCAGTTCACCACAGCAGCATGGAGAGGTCAAAGCTGTCATGACCTTGCGGAAAGGAAAAGAAGTCGACAATAAAGTGGAAATGCCAGTGACAAAAGACAACCAAATTGTACCTGTGAACGTTGAGGACTCATCACCAGAGGAAAACGAAGACACCAACCCACGAGAATATGTTCCAAAAGCTCCATTTCCTCAGAGGTTAGCGAAAGGAAAAAAAGGAAAATCTACAGGTGAGATTCTCGAAATTTTCAAACAGGTAAGTGTTAACATCCCATTACTTGATGCTATAAAACAAGTTCCATCTTATGCCAAGTTTCTTAAAGATCTATGTACTAAAAAGAGAAATATGCATGTTCAAAAGAAGGCATTTTTAACAGAAAACGTTAGTTCTATACTCCAACATAAAATTCCTTTAAAATGCAAAGATCCAGGTTCCCCCACTATCTCATGTAGTATAGGGAACCACACAATTGAGAATGCTTTGTTGGATTTAGGAGCTAGTGTAAATTTGTTGCCTTATTCTGTTTTCATGAAACTTGGATTGGGAGAATTACACCCAACTCCAGTGGTGTTACAACTTGCAGATCGGTCCACGAAAATACCTCGTGGTATTGTGGAGGACGTGCTTATCCAGGTAGACAAGTTTTATTTTCCTGTCGATTTCATTGTAATTGACACTCAACCAATACAGGAGTCAAGGAAGCACATCCCCATTATTCTAGGCCGACCTTTCTTGGCAACTGCGGATGCTCACATTCAATGCAGGACTGGAAATATGCAATTGTCATTCGGCAACATGACTATGGAGCTAAACATCTTCAACATTGCCAAACAACCTCACAATACAGATGACGGAATTGTTGATGTGGATTTAATTGAAGCATTAGTTGATGACACATTTGTTTCAAACCTTAGTGATGATCCTTTACAAACATGTTTAACTCACTTTGGTTTGGATTTTGATATTGACAGATCGGTCGATGAGGTCAACGCCTTGCTTGACTCGGCACCATCCATGGACACTAATAAATGGCAGTCAATAGTTGAACAACTAGCACCATCAGAGAAGAAACTCATCCCATCATCAGAATCACCACCGAAACTCGAGCTCAAACCATTGCCCAACACTTTGGAATATGCATTTTTGGGGGACGAAAGTACTTTACCGGTAATCATCTCATCATCCCTCAATGACGAACAAAAAGGTAAGTTGTTGGATGTTTTAAAAGAACACAAAGGAGCATTAGGATGGACCATAGCGGATATAAAAGGTATAAATCCAGTAGACTGCATGCATTACATTCACCTTGATGAAAATGCTAAATCTACTAGGGAAATGCAACGTCGGTTGAATCCTAATATGAAAGAAGTTGTTAGAACAGAAGTCCTTAAGCTATTAGACGCAGGTATCATTTACCCAATTTCTGATAGTTCATGGGTCAGTCCTGTTCAAGTTGTCCCTAAAAAGTCAGGAATCACTGTAGTTACGAATGCCGATAATGAATTGATACCAACTAGAGTAACTACAGGATGGCGTGTATGCATTGATTATAGGAAGTTGAATTCTGTCACACGTAAAGACCATTTTCCTTTACCATTCATCGATCAAATGCTTGATAGGTTAGCAGGTCACGAATTTTATTGCTTTCTAGATGGCTACTCAGGATATAATCAGATTCCCATAGCACCAAAAGATCAAGAGAAGACTACTTTCACTTGCCCTTTTGGCACTTTTGCATATAGGAGAATGCCATTTGGATTATGTAATGCACCTGCTACATTTCAACGATGCATGTTAAGCATTTTTTCTGATATGGTTGAACGATTCCTTGAGGTCTTTATGGATGACTTTTCTGTCTTTGGTGATTCATTTGATCAATGTTTACGTCATCTAACACTAGTTCTGCAGAGATGTATCGAAAAGAACTTAGTCTTAAATTGGGAGAAGTGTCATTTTATGGTAACACAAGGTATTGTTCTCGGTCACATCATTTCGAGCAAAGGTATTGAGGTTGACAAAGCCAAGGTGGATCTCATTTCTAATCTTCCTCCACCCAAAACAGTCAGAGAAGTAAGATCTTTCCTTGGGCATGCTGGTTTTTATAGACGTTTCATTAAAGATTTTAGCAAAGTTTCTAGACCCTTATGCAATTTACTTGCTAAGGATGCACCTTTTATCTTTAATGATTCATGTCTTGTGGCTTTTGAAAAATTAAAGCAATTGTTGACAACATCACCTATCATTCAACCCCCAAACTGGAGCTTACCATTTGAGCTCATGTGTGATGCATCTGATTATGCAGTAGGAGCAGTATTAGGACAAAGAGTTGATCGAATTCCCCATGTTATTTATTATGCTAGTATGACATTAAATGATGCACAGTTGAACTATTCAACTACTGAAAAAGAAATGCTAGCAGTAGTTTTTGCATTGGAAAAATTTCGATCTTATCTCATTGGTTGTAAAATAATTGTGTTCACAGATCATGCTGCTCTTAAATATCTTCTAACGAAAAAAGATGCAAAAGCTAGACTAATTCGTTGGGTGTTACTTTTGCAGGAATTTGACTTGGAATTCAAAGATAAGAAAGGCACAGAAAATGTTGTAGCGGACCATCTCTCTCGTCTTCATTTTGACACAATTACAGAGCCATTAACATTGAATGAGTCCTTTCCAGATGAACAATTAATGAGTGTGGAAGTTTTACCTTGGTATGCTGATATAGTTAATTATCTTGTTACAGGCAAACTTCCAGAGCATTGGACTAAGCAAGACAAGGCCAAATTCTTTGCAGAAATAAAGAATTTCTTTTGGGATGACCCATATTTGTTCAAATATTGTGCAGACCAAATTGTCAGACGATGTGTCCCAGAAAATGAAATTCAGAATATCCTTTCATTCTGCCATGAACAAGCTTGTGGAGGCCATTTCAGTGCTAAGAAAACAGCGACTAAAGTTTTACAATGTGGTTTCTATTGGCCAACTATATTTCGAGACGCTTATACTTTTTGTTCTTCATGTGATAGGTGTCAACGAATGGGGAGCATTACACGAAGGAACATGATGCCACTAAATCCAATTTTAGTGGTTGAGATTTTTGACGTATGGGGTATCGACTTCATGGGACCCTTTCCCCCTTCTTTTGGCCATCAATACATCTTGGTAGCTGTTGATTACGTATCGAAATGGGTAGAAGCGATTCCATGCAGAACTAATGATCACAAAGTGGTGATAGGGTTTTTGAAAAGTAACATTGTTTCACGCTTTGGATTCCCTCGAGCGATAATCAGTGATGGTGGTGCCCACTTTTGCAATAAAGCATTCAAAGCTCTTTTGACAAAGTATTCAATCACTCATAAAGTGGCGACCCCGTATCATCCGCAAACCAGTGGCCAAGTGGAGATCTCCAATCGAGAAATCAAGCACATATTAGAAAAAACGGTGAGGCCGGACAGAAAAGATTGGTCATTAAGACTTGATGATGCATTATGGGCATATCGAACGGCTTTCAAGACCCCGATTGGGATGTCACCCTATAGGCTAGTGTATGGAAAAGCTTGCCACCTACCTGTGGAACTCGAGCATCGTGCATATTGGGCTATCAAGAAATTCAATTTCGACATGCATCAAGCCAGCTCAGAAAGAAGATTACAACTGGCAGAACTTGAAGAAATTCGCAATGACGCGTACGAAAATGCCAAAATTTACAAGCAACGAATGAAAGTCTTCCATGATAAGCATATTATGAGAAAATCTTTCACTCTAGGTCAGAAAGTACTTTTATTCAACTCTCGCTTGCACCTATTCCCAGGTAAGTTACGCTCTCGATGGTCTGGTCCATTTATTGTTCATACTGTTTTTCCACATGGGGCAATTGAAATTAAGGACCCAAAGAACGGTGTCACATTTAAAGTTAATGGTCAAAGATTAAAGCCATATCTAGAGTACCAACCACATGGAGAAGACACCGAAATAAATTTAAGTGACCCACCAGATTTGAATTGATTTTTTCTTTTCGGTGGTTTGATTTTTCTTTCTTTATTTATTTTTATTCTTTTGCTAATTGAATTTATTTTTTGCATAAGTGTGTTTCTTTTTAACTTTTCTTTTATCATTGTTAATAATGAGTACCACACGACGATCGTTCCTCCTGAACATGCTTAAACCACTTCAACGTATCAAAACTCATCTCAAAAGGCAAATTCATTCTTGTAAAACACATCGCATTTGGGCTCTACAACCACCAGAGTTAGTAGCCTACGTTGAGGATTTAGAAGGCCAACTCAGAAATATTGAGAGAGGTGTTTTCGACATCCAGTTGGAGCTTGAGGTAAATTCAATAAGAGGACGATTTTAATTTTCTTTGTGTATTTTAATTTGTTTTTCTGTTTGTGTGCTTTAGTTTGTTACCCCGGTGAAGTGGCGGATAACGGTACTCCGTGACAATCAAGTCGGTTACTTCAGTTTCCCATAATAACTGATATTCTGAGGTGAAAGAATGGACAGAACCGAGATTCTAGCGAAGCTTCACAAGCGATTCCCTTCACTCCCTCAGAATGCCCTTCTTACGATCTACAAAACTCGGTCCGAACGCATGCGACTGCTCATGAGGAATAACATACCTGCTGACATCCGTTGGTTAATTGAAGCAAAAGTACGATTGGCAGGTGAGTTACCTCCAAAATTTATTGCATACATGCCTGGTTGTGGGAAAGGAAACTATGCAAGAAAACGACGAGCTCGAAGAATTTCTGTTGCTTGTCATAAGTGTGCCAGAATGAATTGCAATAAAAACCGATGTTCTTTAGGAATGGTATCTGATAACAGGGAAGATAAAATTCAATTCATTAGGGATGGCTTGAATAAGGAGTCATTGGATGATATCCTTTTGTCTCTTGAAACGCATCCCAGTGGATATGTGCAAGGAGCGATTCTCCAGTTATGGCCATTATTCCAGAAAGAACATGCACGATATAGTCTCGGGAATCTGACTATAAAAGACCCTGTTTGCCAGTTTATAAGAAAATTGGATGGGAAGCCTATCCTCGACCCATAGAGGGCGTTCAAGCCGTTTCTGGACGTAAAACCAGAGGAAGATGTGAGCCACAGTCGCAACTACCTGTCAATATCCTTTTACTTTACTGTTATTTTATTTTATTTCACTGTTACTTTATCAGTGCATTATTGTCTTTAATAATTTTCTTACTGTTTGTTTTTACTGTTTGCTTTTTGACTATCGAGCCATGTGCTTTACGCGTTTTTGACATTGACCCGCCACTTCATACACAGTTGTGATCCATTGTCACCAAGAATCTTAAATATGACTTTTTGTTAAGCACTCACAAATTGTTTTTGAGAACTATCCCAATGGCAGCTACTCCCAATAGACAATTTAAGAACATTTGTGTGCTTTCTGGATTTACCTATGGCAAACATAAAGAGTTCGTTGATGTAGCCATAGATCTTGGTCGAAACATAGCAGAGAGAAAATTACACTTAGTGTATGGAGGAGGTAACCGCGGGTTATCAAAATTGGTCTCAGAAGCTGCTCTTGTCAGAGGAAGCCAAGTGTTAGGCATCATCCCTAGAGTCCTAAAACCTTTGGGCAGTGTGTCTGACTCCACGACTGGAGAAGAATTAGTCGTCTCAGGTATGCAAGAACGGATAACTGAAATGCTCGATCATGCTGATGCTTTTATTTTCCTGCCAGGAGATCTTGCAACACTAGAGGCACTTATCACACTAGCATCTTGGGCCCAACTGCACATTCACCAGAAACCCATCGGTTTGTTAAATGTCCATAATTTTTATGATGGCTTTATCGCATTTCTTAACCATGCAATAAAAAACTACTTTATTCCTTCCAGTGCGAAAAAACTTTTTATTTGTGCTCACACTGCTAATGAGCTACTTGACATGTTACAAGCTTATAAACCAGAGCCAGACCCCTGGAGCTTTGTGTTGGAGCGTTCAAATGATGATGGTAACAATAGCCGCAGTAAGAAGTACAAATTAGATTTAACTCTTCGCCTGTAAATATTTTCTTCTGTGTTGCACCAACCAGGTGATGTCTTCTAAACTCTACTTCTTTTCTTTAAAACATTGAGGACAATGTTTCGTTCTGGTTGGGGGGAGGGAATAATGGACAATTGTGGAATCTTGGTTAAGTTTTTACTAATTTTTTGTTGTAGAAACTAACTGTTGCTAACTTTTTGTGTTGAAGATGGCTGAATATGGAGTGTAGTGACTCTAGAAACGCATCTTCATTGTTTGAAAAAAAAAAAAAAAAAAAAAATTCATGTATTTTCTTTTTCTTTGTTATGTTTTAATGTTCATTTTTCTTTTTCTTTTTAATTTCTCCTTTATAAATATACATTTTCCAACAAAAATTTTTTGAGTCAAAGATGGCTGAATATAGAGTGTAGTGCCTCTAGAAACGCATCTTCTTAAAAAAAAAAAAATTCATCTTCTATCATTTTCTAATTAATTTTTCTGCATCATTTTCACATTTCTGCATGCATATTTTCTTTTTACGTCTAGAATAGGTTGGGGGGTAGGGTGTTGTTTAAAAAAAAAAATAAAAAATTTTGATTTGTTTTAACATTGGATAACATGATGATTTCAAATTTTAGTATTTGTATTATCTTTAGTCTAAAGTAATGTTACACTATGTTTGCTACTCTACATGTTGATGTCGGAGACAAAAATGAGTTGCTTGAAGGAATGAACATGTCATAATAAATACCAAGTGAGTTTTTGAGCCTATCATTTTTCTTGGAGAGTAACCCTTTTGCCCATTCTTTATACAGCTTAGCAGTTTATTATTGTATACACGATCTCTAGATTTCTTTTGAGTTAACCCAAAAAAAAAAATAAAAATAAAAAATAAAAAAAAATTAAAAAATTAAAAAAAAAAAAGAGTGTGTTGTTACATTTGGAAGCCCATTTAATTAGTAGATATGGAAGATTATTTAGAGTCCTAAAAGATGATGGAAAGGCCCTCTTTGATCCGTTTGAGCCTTTCTAGCCATCCCTTTTATGAATATCCATAGTTAGCCCTTTTGAGCCTTGAAAAAAAAAAAAAAACTTTTCTTTCTCAATTTATTATCTTGACCCACTCCGATTTGGAGTATTACCCAACATCTTACAAGATCCATCACCTTTTTATGTTTGAGAAAACTGTAAATAAATATTTTGTATATTAAAGCTATGCCTAGTTCAAAAAAAAAAAAAAACAAAGAAAGAAAGAAACAAAAATTGTTGCTTCAAAAAAAAAAACAATAATAGGTGAAATCCACCTTGCAACTTTCAAAAAAAAAAAAAAAAAAAAAAATTCTATGCATTTTTCTCAAACATACATTTTGTCTTCCTTATTTCCCTTCTTTGTTAGCTATGTCCCTAGCCTACGTTACGTCCTAATAAAAGTCCTTCTTGATTTTAGGGAACTATAATCTGAAGTAGAAGCTAGTTATATGGGCTAAAAAGATGTAGTGATGCATAAAAAAAATAAATAATAATAATAAATAAAATGGGTTGACTAGCATTTTTATTTGACTGGAGATCGTATTATTTCTAAGTTAAGGGCATATTTCTTTTTGGTGAGAGCATGTGAGACTACTTCTTATTATTTTCTCTCAATTACCATTCATTGGAGTGACTATTTTTAATTGGGTTTAATTTCTTTGTGAGAGTGTCACTACTTCCAGTGAGATTTTGGGGTTTAACATGTCATTCTTAAAGGTAGCTACAACAAAGTCTACTGGGCTGATTCATGTGGATGGTTGATGTGGGTGTGATGTTTCTTTAAACTTGAGATAATGCTTATACTTTTATTTGATTGTTATCATTAATCTGATTGAATAAAAAGAGGTTTAAAAAAAAAAAAATCATTTTTTGAATTTTTGTTTTCGCTTTATTTGCTAGGGACTAGCAATAAGCTGGTTGGGGGGTGTGTTGAGTGTTAGAAAGTGCATATTTATAAAGGAGAAATCGTTATTTTATATATCAAGTATTGCTAACAACCGTTACTTTTATGTGTTTAAATTTCTTGTACTTTAATTATGTGTGTTTTATTTTAATTAAGTATTTGATGTATTTTAGGGGCATCATAGTCATTTCACAATAAACGAGAGATCAAATGGCAAAACGGACATCATTTTTGAACTCAGGACGGTCGAAAACCTTAGGAGGAGTATAAAAAGAAAAATGACACTGTTCACACGTATGGTACTATTCACATATACGGGTACTGTTGGCGTTACTGTGCAAATAGTGGCGGTTGACTGTACTGTGCAAATAGTGGCGGTTGACTATACTGTGCAAATAGTGGCTGATGACGTGGCGAAATCCTGAGCGTCCAAACTGTTTTTAATCCGATGGCCATGATTTACTCGATGTAACTATAAAAAGGGGGCCTCCCCCCCTAATTCAGCACCTCTGAATCCATTTTTGGGATTCATTTTCTGTAATTCTCTCTCTATCTTGTATTTTCTTTGTATTTTAATAAATTCCCATTTTGCCCCTAGTTCAACTATGAGTGGCTAATTTTCTTTCAAGCTTGGGTTGAAGGTGAAGTTTCAACATGTGTCATGGGCTTGATTTGGTAAATTTATTTTCTCTTTCCCTCTAGTTTTTGTGGATGTTTTGACTTCTCGTCGACAAATAATACTAATCTTATCTAGTACTGCCTTGGTTTCACCGGCTCCCTAGTATAAGGTTATTATTATTTGGCACGATAAGCCCTTAGCACCATATTTGTTAGAGCGTGGTTCATGAGGTGTGGATTTCCCTCTCATGATTTAATTGGTATTAATATGGAATATTTAGCCCATGATGCATGTTGATACGGATCCAGATACCCAAGTACGTCATTTCATTAGAATTCTCTACAATTTATTCTTGTCATGTCACTTTCAATTTCAGAATTTATTCTTGTTATTTTAATTTAAGTTTTAGCATAATCCAAATCATTTTCCAACCTTAAAACCAATCACCCATTCACTAAATTAATTCTATATATAATTGAAATCAACCTCCTCGTGGGATCGACACTCGCACCATTAAATCTATACTATAACAGATTCGTGCGCTTGCGAGTTCATTAAAATTTGCACAACACAACTCAAGCATTATAATCTCTCTGAGTGCAATATAAGTTTTCGTATTCGGCTTCATTGCTCTCTCTTCTCTAGTTCAAGAAGCTTTAGACTTACTTAGCAACATTCGGCAAAGTCATATAAGTGTCGCACGGGTTAGCTGCGCAAAATACTCATCCCGTGACAATAAGCTAGATATATATACAACACATAAAACTAATTCTTGTGCAACAATGAAAACAAATTTTATAGCCGAAACCACAACCAACAAATAGTATCAAGTGGGATTATCTACTGAGATAACAGGTTCCTTCCTAATAAAGTACAGTATCTTATTTTAGACTGCAAGAGAATATTTTGATATCTCATTATTATCAATATATTTGATAATTAGGAATATCAACAATTACTTCATTGTAAGCCATTATCATTTTCTACACCCTTTATCTGCGGAAGTGAAATTAACCACACTTTTTAAGTTATTTCAAAATCAAAATATTCAAGAGAACTAGAAACAAAAAATCACCAACCTCAAGCTTACATCAAATCAAAACCTTATCTAAAGTTTATAACTATGCTAAAAGTACAAAATCCCAGCATCCAAAGTTTTGTCCAAATACAACAATCAGAGATATTGAAAATGATTAGATAATGTGAGATTCAGAAATATGATACTAAACTTCAGATATAACACAGCATTATATTCCATCAACACTAAATATCAAATTCATACCTGCTCTTTCATACTCTCCCAATGGTTTCAAACATTTCAGCAGCTTCCCTGAGAATAGCATTAGCCTCTTGAGGGATTGAACTGCAAATATAATCAACCTTCACCTTGAGGCCAGTTGCTTTAGACATTTGTTCCCAATTGGTATCCTTGGCTTTTTCAAAGCATCCAGTTGCCATTTCATAGTTGTGCACTTGTGCTCATGAAACAGCTTAATATGTTCGAGATGTGGCCAATAACAAAACATGAAAATAAATTAACAGATTAAAAGAGAGAGAGAGAGAGAGAGAGAAAAAAGTTTTAAAGATTACACAAACCTTAATGCCTTGCGACTTCCACTCCTCTAGGCTGCTTCGTATTTGCATTGCTTGTGTAGGTTTATCATCCAACTGCCGGACTTGAAGAAGGGACCTTTTCTTCCAATAGTCAAACATAGGTTTTGATAACTCCACCATATGTTCCCAAATCCACAACCTTTGCCTTGTGCGAGTGATGGCCACATGTAGTTGCTTCAGTTCAGAGGAAAAGACATTGTGTTTAGCTTCATTGAAGCTTGGAGAGCACATAGATGCTATCGAGTCTAGCAAATTACATTGCTTCATATATTCATACACCAATCTTCATTGATTTTTAAGAGGCGAAGAGCCCAAAAAGTTGTACACCAGCACATCCTATAGAAGGAAATAGCGTAGTCAATGGAAAAAATCAGGACTCATAATAACTACCGATGAAGACGAGGCATGAGAACTGGGATACATGAATTAAAAACATTTTAGACAATCAAATCCGAGTAAGACTCGTGCTTCCAAAGGCTGTTGCAATCAAAGTTGGTGTAAACTTTGTCAGTTGCTCATTATCATCTTATTGGACAATAAAATATCTCTTACTGTTACATTTTACGCTCGTAGAATTGGTAATCTTATTGGTTTTACTTGTGTAATTATGTACTTGTTTCTAATCAATGAGTTCTAGTTGTTAAAATGGTAAAACCTCTTAAACTGCTTACAAAAGCCGAAGGTTTGAATCCCGCGTACATAGGTGGGGAGAGGCTTTGAAAAATTAAAACTCGCAACAAGTATAAAAAATAACATTAAAAAGTATATACATGTACTTATCCATGTATGTCAAAAAAACATGCGTTAGATTTATTTTTATTTTTCATACTTTGTTAAGGTACACATTATAAAAACTTTTAAGTAATCAAATAATTTATTTATAACTTGACATGTTTAACAAATAAATATAAATATTATTAATTTTTATGAGGTTATATATGTCAAGATATTATACTTCAGACTTTTCTTTTAAAAAAAAAACCTAACAATATATTTAGCTATTGAAAAAATAAAAATAAACATATTATTTAAATATATACATTTAAACCTCTTTAGACTTCAGCTAAATTCAAATCCATTCAGGTTTCAGATAAAAAAACAAACACAACCAAAATATACATATGTTGTGGTCAGTTTGTGTTACAAAAACTCAATCTAGAAAATTAATCTTAGATTGTTGTACCTGCTTTTGAAGATTTAGCAAAGTTAAAATTTCCTTACTTAGATCAAGATGCTCTGCACAAACAGCTTTGATTGGAACTATTGGTTTCATATTGACCTGTAAAAGCTGAAACATCAGCGTATACTCAACTATGCAGAATTTTCACACGATACTGTCCATGGATTGAAGCATATTGAGCAAATTTGAAATCACTAACTAAAAGGAATATTACCAAAGGCCAATTATCCCAACGAGGACGTAGCTATATTCACAATCAAAATCACAAAAAATCTACTATCAAGTTCAACATCTGCTTCATGAGAATTTAATACGATAGTTACACCCTGAACTAAAATGTCTACATTCTAGTAAAGCACAGGCGTAGTATGGTCCATCTAACAAAATTCCTATATTCCCAAAGGATGGTTCATTGGTTGGACTCCTGTAGTAGAAGCAAGAGGTCAAGGGTTCAAGTCCAATGGGATGTGTTTAACTTAGGAGTGCGGTGGGGTGCAATGTAACTATTTAGGAAAAAAAAACCATCTCTCATCTGAGACAAGCATACTATCAAAAGGCATGTGCTTTAAATTGTAGGCTAAAAGCCGAACCACGTAATTTCTGGTATCCTCTTTTACACTTGTTCTTTATTTTATTACAATTCTACTTTAGCTGCGTGTCTGCTTTCACCACCAATTTCCTAACAGTGGTATCAGAGCCATTGGTTGTATTTTTGGAGTCGGGTACTGTTCACGTAAGGGGTACTGACGTATACGACACTATTCACGTATACGTTACTATTCACTTATACGGTACTATTCACGTGAAACGGTGGGAGTGATACTATTCGGGTATACGGCACTATTCACGTATACGGTACTATTCACGTATACGGTACTATTCACAAGAAACAGTGGGAGCGACCCAAGAATTTTGCGGTGCAAAGCAGGGAATAGTGGTGTGAGTAAAGCAACTGTGTGGTTGTTGTACATGTCTAGGAAAGTTCTGTCACAAAGGCGATAAGAGCTTAAGGAGACTGAGTTTTAAGTGGGACCATTGTGACCCCTCCAGTCTTTCCTGGGAACTTTCCTGGTGTACATTCTCACACATATTCACAACTATTCAAGGTGGTATACTAGCTTGTGTGCAGTATTTATCGGAAAAATGGCGGCAAAGTATGAAATTGAGAAATTTAACGGAAATAATTTTTCGTTGTGGAAAATGAAGATGAAAGCTGTATTAAGGAAAAATAATTGCTAGGCAGCAATTGGAGAAAGGCCCATGGAGATAACTGATGACAAGTGGAATGAGGTAGACGGCAACGCCATTTCTGATCTACACTTGGCACTTGCAGATGGAGTATTATCCAGTGTGGCAGAGAAAAACACGGCGAAGGAAATATGGGATACTCTCACAAAATTGTACGAGGCCAAGTCGCTACACAACAAAATCTTCTTGAAGAGAAAACTCTATACTCTTCGAATGGCGGAATCTACAATGGTGACCGACCACATCAACACCTTGAAGACTCTATTTTCTCAACTCACAACGTTGGGTCATAATATAGAGGAGAATGAACGTGCAGAGCTTCTACTTCAAAGTCTACCAGATTCGTATGATCAACTCATCATCAACCTGACGAACAACAATCCAGTGGACAGTCTAGTTTTCGACGATGTTGCAGCCTCCGTATTAAATGAGGAGAGCAGGCGGAAAAGTAAGGAAAACAGACAAGCAAGTTCGCAGCAAGCGGAGGCGCTATCAGTGACGAGAGGGAGATCAACGGAACGTGGCCCTAGTGGGAGTCAAAATCATGGTAGATCAAAATCCAGAAGTAAGAAGAATGTTAAATGCTACAACTGTGGCAAGAAAGGGCACGTCAAGAAAGAGTGTTGGAGTAAGAGAAAAGAGGGCAAAGAACCTGAGTCATCAAATGCTCAGGGGTGTGTAGCAAGTACCTCGGATGATGGAGAAATTCTCTAGAGCGAGGCAACAACTGTTTCAGAAGGCAGAAAACGACTGTTTGATGTCTGGCTTATAGACTCAGGAGCTACCTGGCACATGACCTCTCGGAGAGAATGGTTCCACACATATGAACCTATCTCAAGAGGATCTGTATATATGGGTAATGATCATGCCTTGGAGATCGCTGGTATTGATACTATCAAAATAAAAATGTTTGATGGTACAATTCGCACAATTGGGGAGGTACGACATGTCAATGGCCTGAAGAAAAATCTATTGTCTTTAGGACAAATGGATAGTCATGGGTACAAAACTCATGTTGAGAATGGAATTATGAAGATCGTTAAAGGCGCGCTTGTATTGATGAAAGTAGAAAAGATCGGTGCTAATCTATTCATGCTCAAAGGAGAAACACTACAGGAGGGTGATGCGTGTGTCGCATCAAATGGAGAAGAGTCAACGATGATGTGGCATCTCAAACTTGGCCACATGTCGGAACAAGGTTTGAAGATTCTCTCTGAGCGAAAATTGCTTCCCGGGCTCAAATCGGTAAGTTTACCATTTTGCGAGCATTGTGTTATTAGTAAGCAGCATAGATTAAAGTTTAGTAGATCTCTTGCTAGAAGTAAATGCATTCTAGACTTGATTCATTCTGATGTTTGGGAATCACCGGATATATCTATGGGAGGTGCAAAGTACATGGTGACTTTCATTGATGATTATTCCAGAAGATGTTGGGTGTATCCAATTAAGAAAAAGTCAGATGTATTTCCAGTATTTAAAGAATACAAAGCGCGGGTGGAACTTGAATCTGGTAAAAAGATCAAGTGCTTGAGGACAGATAATGGTGGAGAATATACAGACGGCGAGTTTCTTGCTTTCTGTAAGCAAGAAGGTATTCAGAGACAGTTCACGGTGGCATACACTCCTCAACAAAATGGAGTGGCAGAGCGGATGAACAGAACTCTTACCGAAAGAATAAGAGCTATGTTGAAGACTGCTGGTCTACCTAATTCATTTTGGGCAGAAGCGGCCAAAACTGCCTGTTATATAGTAAATCGGTCGCCATCTACAGCTATTGAATTGAAGACGGCGATGGAGATGTGGACTGGAAAGCCAGCTGATTATTCCTACCTACATGCATTTGGATGTCCTGTGTACGTGATGTACAACGCCCAAGAAAGAACAAAGCTGGATCCAAAATCTAGAAGATGTATCTTCTTGGGGTATGCTGATGGAGTAAAGGGGTATCGTCTGTGGGACCCCACTGCCCACAAGATCGTCATCAGCAGAGATGTTATCTTTGTAGAAGATCAACTGCAGAGGAAAGATGAGGATGATAGCAGTGTAAAAGAAAAGTCAGAGACTGTACCGGTATATGTAGAAGATTCAGATTCTTCTGAAGCAGCACCAGAGCATGAGGAACAAGAACCAGTCGAGTCCGAGGCTCCAGAAGTTCGTCGGTCAACTCGTGAGAGACGACCGCCAACGTGGCACTCGGAGTATGTCACAGAGATCAATGTTGCATACTGTCTTCTAACAGAGGACGGAGAGCCTTCAACTTTCCATGAAGCTTTAGACAGCCCAGATGTTGCTTTGTGGATGACGGCAATGCAGGAAGAAATTGAAGCTCTACACAAGAACAAGACATGGGAACTTGTACCACTACCACGTGGAAGAAAAGCCATTGGAAACAAATGGGTCTACAAGATCAAACGTGATGGCAATGACCAAGTGGAGCGGTATCGTGCGAGATTGGTGGTGAAAGGATATGCTCAGAAAGAGGGTATTGACTTCAACGAGATATTTTCTCCGGTGGTTCGACTCACAACAGTCAGAGTAGTCTTGGCAATGTGTGCTACATTTGACCTACATTTAGAGCAGTTAGATGTGAAAACTGCATTTCTTCATGGAGAACTTGAAGAAGAAATATATGTGCTCCAACCAGAAGGTTTTGCAGAAACAGGAAAGGAGAACTTGGTTTGCAGGTTGAACAAATCTCTATACGGTCTCAAACAGGCGCCGAGGTGTTGGTATAAGAGATTTGATTTCTTCATTATGAGCCTTGGATACAACAGACTCAGTTCAGACCATTGTGCATATTACAAGAGGTTTGAAGATAATGATTTCATTATTTTGTTGTTGTATGTGGATGACATGTTGGTAGCAGGCCCCAACAAAGATCGAATCCAAGAATTGAAGGCACAGTTGGCTAGGGAGTTTGAAATGAAGGACTTGGGACCAGCAAACAAGATTCTAGGGATGCAAATTCACCGAGACAGAAATAACAGGAAGATTTGGCTTTCACAGAAGAATTACTTGAAGAAAATCTTGAGGCGCTTCAACATGCAAGATTGTAAGTCAATTTCTACCCCACTTCCTGTTAATTTCAAATTATCCTCAAGTATGTATCCTAGCAATGAAGCAGAGAGGAAGGAGATGTCTCGAGTACCGTATGCATCAGCAGTGGGAAGTTTAATGTTCGCCATGATATGTACAAGACCGGATATTGCACAAGCAGTGGGAGCAGTCAGTCGGTACATGGCGAATCCTGGAGGAGAGCATTGGATAACTGTGAAGAGGATTCTGAGATACATCAGAGGAACCTCAGATGTTGCATTATGTTATGAAGGATCAGAGTTTACTGTCAGGGGCTATGTGGATTCAGATTTTGCAGGAGACCTTGATAAAAGGAAATCTACTACTGGTTATGTGTTTACACTTGCGGGAGCAGCTGTAAGCTGGGTTTCGAAACTGCAGACTGTTGTGGCTTTATCTACAACAGAAGCAGAATACATGGCAGCTACACAAGCTTGCAAGGAAGCCATTTGGATACAAAGGTTATTGGAGGAGCTTGGGCACAAACAAGAGAAAATTTCTGTGTTTTGTGACAGTCAGAGTGCCTTGTATATTGCAAGGAATCCAGCCTTTCATTCAAGGACAAAGCACATAGGAGTTCAGTATCACTTCGTTCGAGAAGTAGTGGAAGACGGAAGTGTAGATTTACAGAAAATCCATACGAAGGAGAACCTAGCAGATGTTTTGACCAAGCCGATAATTACTGACAAGTTTATTTGGAGTAGATCCTCTTGTGGCCTAGCAGAAACGTAGGCAACATAATTATGGCGAAGCAGAAAGGATGATGTGGAGATTGATTGATTCTCAATTAAATCTCCAAGTGGGAGAATGTGAAAAGTCGGTTTCTAGAAGCCTTCCATCTAGAAGCCACGACTTTGAATTCAAAGAAGTTTAAAGAAGAATTTGGCAGCAAAGAAAAAAGAAGCAGGCGGTTTGACAAAGAAGAAAGAAGCCCAAAGAAGAAAGAAAAAATAATAAACAATTAATGCATAGTTGCAAATCTTTCTCTATAAATAGATACGAAGAGAATGAGCAAATGTATCCAATTAAAAGCAATTCCATTCGAGAGAGAATTGGAGACTTGAGAAAGTTTTGAGCTTAAACTTATAAGCTCTTGTTATTAGTGTTTTGAGAGTTTGGGTGTATTGGGGTTTTGGAAAGTGAGCTAAAATACCACAATACTTGTAACTCCTTTTCACTAGTAAAATATTTCCTTCTGTTTTCGCCCGTGGACGTAGGCTAAAAGCCGAACCACGTAATTTCTGGTATCCTCTTTTACACTTGTTCTTTATTTTATTACAATTCTACTTTAGCTGCATGTCTGCTTTCACCACCAATTTCCTAACATAAATCAGAATCTCGAACTTATCTCAATATAAACTATCATTGCCCAAAGATAGTAGGAGAAAAATAGTTAAGAGGCTTAAGGGCTAGAGCTTCTTCATACATCATACTTTCCGGAGCAGAATACTAGGAAGTAGAACAATAACACTAAATATCTTACTTTGCTAATTATATAAATAACATCACTGAATGATAAATAAAAAAACCGAGTATCTGCACGCCATTCACACTTCAGGAAGCAGGAGCAAACCCCAAGATCATGTAAGATTTGCTCAACCCGCTTGACGGTTCGAAGTCCAGCAGATGAGCTTGCAGCTTGCACCATTTGCTCAAGTCCACAAGTCCTCGAATAAACACGAAGCTGCAAATACTTTCAATCAGCAGATAAGTCATTAAAGGCCTAGGATAGAGGAGATAAAACTTCACAAACGAAAAAAAAAAAAAAAAGTTGCAAACAGCCACTGAAAATTGGTTATCTCCTCTACTCAAACCTTTGATGCGAAAATGATAGGACCACAAATAACAAAATTACCTCCATTAACCATGTTTTTACTTCCATTGACTGCTGGAACCCGCGGGTGGTGGGGGGTGGAGAGAGAACATAAATAGGAATCAATCGTTCAATATACCTTTCGCAGAGAAGCAATATTAGAGCCACTATCAGCAATTACTGAAGCATATTTTCAAGTTCGTTAGATTTAGGGTGGCCAAAAAAGTTTGAGCCGGCCTGCTACAGTCCTGCGGCTTCAGCTTTGGCTCGGCTCTCACAGAGTCTAAAGAAAAAAATTTGGGACACGTTTAATCCCATTATTTTTTTAGAAAAATAAATTTATATATTAGAATAATAAAATTAAAATTTTAAAAATAACATAAAATAAAAAATTTAAAATTTTAATTTATAAATTAAGGATGATTCAGAAAATCTAAAATTACAATACTAAATTCTCTTTTATGCATTAATTAATTAAGAAAGTGCTTGAATTAGATAATTTACTATTAATAAAATTAAATTTTTATTTTTTTATTTATTATTTTACTTTGAAATATTTATTTTCTTAAATTTATTTATAATTATAACAACTTGTTAATTATCAACTTATTTCAAATTTATAATAATATAAAAAATAAAAGAAATAAAAACTCAAGCGTTTATCTTAAATTGGGCTTCAACCTAGCTTAAAAAAGCCCACCTAAGCCCACTTTTTGTTATACCTACTTTGATTTTATTTAATTGAGATTTTCCCACTTTTATGTAATTTTACATGTTTTGTAAAGAAAAAAGATATATCTAAATAATTTATTAAACAAAAAATAAAAATCAATTTAAACTTATTTATATTTTGATTATTATATAATAAAACAACACTTTCGTAATTGCGTCACAATTTGTATCGATTAAACAAATTGTTACGGAAGCGCGATATTGAGTAATTATCAATATTACAGTGACTCTAACTTCTAGAGAAATATAAATGTGGTGTGAACAAATGCAAAGAAAAAACATAGTAAATTTTACGTGGTTCGGCGTAAAGATTACATCCACGAACAAATACTGTAAGATAATTTTACTAATAATGAGACTTTACAAAAGTGGAAAAACTCTCAAAAACTCAATACTCAATGCACTCAAATTCCCTTAACACCTAAGGAATTTCTCTACCAAAACTCACTTGAAAATCTCAAAAAATTTGGATGCTTTACAAATGCATTCTACTCCTCTATTTATAGGCAAAGCTTACAATATGAATGCATGAAAAAAAAACTTTGGTCATTTGCAATTTTAATGGCTTTGTTGTGACTTTTGGTGAAGAGATCATGCTAACAGATGCAATTGGATCACACTAGCTCAAAATTAGTGTGCTTGAAATTTGCATGCTAGCTGGCTCATGCAAGCCTGTGATAAGTAATTTTCAATTCAGAAAGAAAAGTCAGATAAACAAAGAATGAATATGAATTGATTGGAAGGGAAAAGATAATTTTCATTCTCCAAAAAAACAATTTCTCCCAGTACAAGTTCAATAAGGTCTCTTAAATAGACTTGTACGCATACCAAGAAATTAAAAACTACAAAGGAGGAAAAATCGCTTGAAAATAGGAGTATGAACAATTAAAATCGAAACGTGCACAATCGCCACTACAATTATTGCACCCACCACTATATTTTATTTTGCCTAAGACAATAACCATCAAAAGAAACTTGAGCCTCATGCATCTTGAGCACATATCATTCCCCACCCCTTGGAATCACCTTGTCCACAAGGTCAAAGTGCCCCATTCACCTAACCTGTATAGGGTTGTGTGAATGGTGGAGGATCTTCAATCATGAACAACTGTGGCGTTTGGTAGTGATGGCCAGGAACAAATTTCTCATCACAATAATAATATAGCCCTTTTTCGCGTCGAGCCCGTGCTTCTTGGTTAGTCAACCGCTGGATAGGAGTGGTGGCATTGGCTGTTTAGTTTGCCTTAGGAGGGGGGCCCAAGATCCTAGCAGAACTATTTAGAATTGGTTGTTGCATCACGGAAACAGGTCATGGTTGAGAAAAGTGTTCAGTGCAGCAGTTGAGAGAATTACGCTCATCAATCAATCTTGCCACACCAACGGCGTTAGCCAAGGTGCGAGGCTGTTTAATCTTGACATCAAGTCAGATTTCATCATGAAGACCTACAATGAAACATCCAATTAAAAAAGTTCCAAGTAAGCCATTGATTTGATGAGAAAGCTTTTCAAAAACGTCTTGATACTTAGTCACCGAGGAAGTTTGTTTTAGGCGTGTTAAAGTTTCTGAAGGATCCTCCTAACCCATTGGACCCAAACGGAGCAATATAGCTTAATATATTCAATCCAAGTATGTGGTCCTTTGAACTTGGCTAGCCAGCAATGCCATTGGAATGTTATTCCTTCGAGAAGGAAAAAGGCCAATTGGACTTGCTGTTCCGAACAATGTTTTGGAAATCAAAGTATTGTTCGGCTTTGTAAATCCATCTAGTAGGGTCAGCACCACCAAACTTTAGAAAAGGAATTTTGAATTGGGTATAGGACTGATCTGGTTTTGAGGTGGAAAAATGAGGTAGGCTGGTGTAAAGGGATGTGAGCTACGGTGAATGGGTTGATCTCCCTTTCTTGGGAAGTGTGTTAGGCACGTAAGGATTGAAGTTCGGTAAGGATCGTTTGAAGGGTGGCATGAACTTGGTCAAAATTGGATTTCTTGAACCTCTTCACGAAATTTAGCGTTGGATTTATTGCGTGGCCATGGATCGTTGGTTGCTTTGATACCACTTGATAACTAATTTTCAATTCAAAAAGAAAAGTCAGAGAAACAGAGAAGGAATATGAATTGATTAGAAGGGAAAAGACAATTTTCATTCTCCAAAAAAAAAAAATCTCCCAATACAAGTTCAGTAAGGTCTCTTAAATAGACTTGTACGCATACCAAGAAATTAAAAACTACAAAGGAGGAAAAATCGCTTGAAAATAGGAGCATGAACAATTAAAAACGTGCACAATCGCCACTACAATTATTGCACCCACCACTATATTTTATTTTGCCTAAGACAATAACCATCAAAAGAAACTTGAGCCTCATGCATCTTGAGCACATATCAGCATGCTTGAGTTTTCAATAATTCTCCACCTCGGCAAAAATTTAGTAAATCTGAGCCGACTATCAACAAAACATCCTCCAATCTCTGTTTTCTCTGACTACTTTCAAATATGTAGGATATTGATCAAGTTTAGACAATACTCAAACTTGATCATCGTCATCACCTTAGTCAACATATCTGCGAGATTCTCTGCAGTCTTGATTTTTTAAAGTAGAATCTTTCCCTCATCAATAATTTCCCATACAAAGTGAAATCGTATGTCGATGTGCTTCATACACGCATGATAAATTTGGTTCTTTGTTAAATGAATAGCACTTTAACTGTTGCAATATAAATTAATATGCTCTTATACTAATCCCAAGTTTTCAAGCAAACCTTGTAACCAAATAGCCTATTTAACAGCCTCTATAATTGCCATGTATTTGGCCTCTGTGGTCGACAGTGCAACTGTAGACTGTAGTGTAGACTTCCAACTAATTGGCCCTCTAGCAAAAGTAAATACATATCTGGTGGTTGACCATCATTTGTCCAAATCACCAGTATAATCAAAATCAACGTACCCAATCACACTTTGACCAAGTGTATCATTTCACTCAAATAATAAACCAACATCCACAGTCTTCTGAATATACTGCAGAATCTATTTTATAGCTTGCTAAAGTCCTTTACCAGGATTATGCATATATATGCTTACTATACCAACTGCATGTGAAATGTGAGGTCTTGTACACAACATTGCATACATCAAGCTACCCACTACATTTGAATATGGAACTTGTGACATGTATTCTTGTTCCGTATCTATCGAAGGAGATAATTGTGCAAAAAGCTTGAAATGAGAAGCCAATAGGGTACTTACAGGTTTTGTCTGCTTAGTCATGCCAAGCTGCTATAGTACCTTCTTCAAATATTGCTTCTGAGATAAGCTAATTTTTCCACGAGCTCTATCTCTGCATATTTCCATGCCAAGAATCTTCTTAGCTTCACCTAGATCTTTCATCTCAAATTCTTGATTGAGTTGAGTCTTTAACTTCTCAATCTCATTTTTACTCTTGGATGCTATTAGCATATCATCGACATACAAGAGCAAATATATGAAGGATCACTCTTATAACTTGCGAAAATATACACAATGATCAAATTTATTTCTTGTGTACCTTTACCCTTTCATAAATCGATCAAATCGCTTATACCACTGCCTTAGAGATTGTTTCAATCCATAAAGTGACTTTGTCAATTTGCAAACCCAATTTTCTTTTCCAGCAACCTTCAATCCATTTGGCTGAGTCATGTAGATTTCCTCTACCAATTCACCATGTAAAAATACAATTTTTACATCAAGTTAAACTAGTTCAATATCAAATTACGCAACCATGGCTAGCAAAATTTGAATAAACAAGTGTTTCCCAACTAGAGAAAATACCTCATTCTATTCTATTCTTTTTGAGTGTAAACCTTCGCTACCAATCTAGCCTTGTATTGAATTTCATTTTTATGAGACAATCCTTCTTTTTTTGTATATACCCATTTGCACCCAATTGCCTTATTTTCCTTGGGTAGTGTAACTAACTCCCAAGTTTTATTTTTATAAAGAGAATGCATTTTTCATCCATTACTCTCTTTCATTGTATACTTTTTGGGTTACTTCCTGCTTCTCTGTAAGTGGAAGGAACATCATCATCTACAATTAGAAGTGCATGGGCCACCATATTAACAAAGCAAGCAAGTTTGCGAATCTCTCTGTGTGGCCTTATATATGCAATTGAATCTTGTTGTTGTCAAGGTTCCTGGGTCAGAACCTCTTCTTCATCATCGATCGATGGAGAATCAGTATTCGTCTTATCGACACCAGCTAGATTGGCTTTGACCTTTTTAAACTCCACCTGTTACAAAATGCTACTGGTCTTATCATCCTCTTGAGAATATTTTTGTTTCAACATGGCTAATTCATTAAAAGCTACGTCTCTATTGAAAATAATTATTTTTGTAATAGGACACCAAAGACAATATCCTTTTACTCCACTAACTATACCCATGAACAATACTTTCTTTACTCTTGGGTCTAACTTAGATTCATTTACATGATAATAAGTAGTGGAGCCAAAAACATGTAGAGAATCATAATCAGTAGCAGGTTTACCAGTCCACATCCTTATGGGTGTTTTGCCCTCAATTGCAATTGATGGAAAACGATTCATCAGATGGCACGCATATACAATTGCTTCAGTCTAAAACTCTTTGCCCAATTCAACATTGGACGACATACACCGAACTTTCTCCAATATAGTCTGGTTCATGCGTTCTGCCACCCCATTCTGCTGTGGTGTATCTCGAACAATGTCGCACAATGCCCTCATCTTGGCATATTTGCAGAAATTGATCATTCTTGTGCTCACCACTATTGTTTGAGCGAAGTCTTTTGACCTTTCGACCAGTCTGATTCTCGACCATCTTCTTCCATTTAAAAAAAAGGCCCAAAACTTTATTCTTATTCTTCATCAAATACACTAACGCTTTTCTTGAATAATCATCAACAAAAGTAACAAAATAGTGCATACCTTCCAAAGAAGCTATTTTGGTAAGTCCCCACACATCAGTGTGAACATAGTCCAGAATCCTTTTTGTGTCGTGAATTGCTGAACTAAACATTACGTTTGTCTGCTTGCCCAGAACGCAATGTTCACAAAATTATAATTTGCAAGAATTTGTACCTTTTAATAAGCCTTATTTCACCAAAATTTGCAATACTTTTTCACCAGCATATCCCAAACGCATATGCCATAACTTAGTTGCTTCTGAATCTGCATCTTTTCTAAAAACTGTTGATGCTGATCCAATAATTGTACTTCCTTAGAAATAGTACAAGTTATTTATTCTTATGCCTTTCATCACTGTCAACGCTCCAGCTACAACTTTCAACAATCCATCTCTCAAAGTGATTTTGAGCCCTTTAGATTCTAGAACTGCTAACAATATGAGATTTTTCTTCAAGTTTGGTACATAGCGAACATCCATCAAGACTGGGATTGAACCATCATGATTCATTAACTGGATTATACCTATTCCCATTGTTTTACAGGCATTGTCATTGCCCATAAAAACAACTCCACCATCTAGCTCCTTGAAGCTAGAAAACTAGCCCTTATTAGGACACATATCACAAGTACAACTTGAATCCAAAATCCACTCATTTGAGTGACATGTCAATGCCGTGCCAACCAGACTAAGGTCTGACTTCTTGTTGTGCAAATTTTATTGAACTCGCAAATGCACGAATCTATTATAGAATATATCAATGGTGACGAGTGTCGATCCCACAAGAAGGTGGATTTTAATTGTGTGTAGAATTAATTTTCTAAATGGGTGATTGGATTTGTGGTGAAAATGATTTGGATTATCCTAAAATTGGAATTTAAATGGCGAGAACAAATTGAATAGTAATCTATTAAAATAAAGTACTTTGGTATATGGATCCGTATCAACATGTATCATAGGCTAAATATTTCTTATTAATACCAATTAAATCATCAGAGTGGAATCCACATCTCATGAACCACACTCTAATCAATATAGTACTAAGGGCTTATCGTGCCAAATAATAATAACCTTGTACTAGGGAGCCAGTGTAACCAAGGCGGTATCTAGACAAGATTATTAGTATTTATCGACGAAAAGTCAAATCATCCACAAAAATTAGAAGAGAAAAGAAAATAAATTTACTAAATAAAGCTCATGACACATGTTGAGACTTCACCTTCAACCCAAGCTTGAAAGAAAATTAGCTACTCATAATTGAACTAGGGGCAAAATGAGAATTTATTAAAATACGTAGAAAATACAAGTAGAGAGGGAATTACAAAAAATGGAGTCTAAAAATAGATTAAGAGATATCAAATTAGGAAGGAAGAGCCCCCTTTTATAGATACATTAAGTAAATCATGGCCATCGAATCAAAAACATTTCGAACGCTTAGGATTGCGCCACGTCGTCAGTCAACAGTACGCGGTTTGACCACGTAGTTTGGACAGTAACACGGTTTGACCCGGCTTGAACAGTGACGCGGTTTGGTTCAAAATAATCCTATGTAATGCATGTACCGTACACGAGATTTTTGGTCCACTAATATGCTAGCACGTCATCGATTAACAGTGCATTAGAATTTTAGTTCAATAGGATTGTGACACCTCATCAATCAATGCTACATCATCGGTCAATGTCACGTCATCGATCCATCTATGTGAATAGTATTATGAACAGTAACATAGACAATACCGTACATGTGAACAGTGTCATTTTTCCTTTTATGTTCCTCCTAAGGTTTTCGACCATCCTGAGTTCAAAAGTGATGTCCGTTTTGCCGTCTGATCTCTCGCTCATTGTGAAATGACTATGATACCCCTAAAAGACATAAAATATTTAATTGTAATACAACACACATAATTAAATCACAAGAAATTTAAATACATAAAAGTAAGGATGTTAGTAAAACTTGAAGTGTAAAATAACGATTTTCTCCTTTATAAATATACATTTTCTAACACTCAACACTCCTCATCATGCTCTGCTACACATGTATCATAAGTAGTCTTGCCCTTTTGTAACTTAGGACAATTCTTTTTCCAATGCCTTTTCTCGCGACAAAAAACACATTCATCGTTGGCAGACCTCCCTTTAGACTTGCATCTTTTTCCAGGTTTGCGACTTTGTGAACGATCTCTCGTTGTTAATGCTTCTACAACTGTATCGCTGTGATCTTTTATGTCTTTCTTTCTAGTCTTAGAGTTGTACAATACACTACATACATCATCGAATATGATATTGTCCTTCCCATAAAGCAAAGTAGTGGTAAGATGATCAAATTCATTAGGAAGGGAATTCAACAACAATAGTGTCTTATCTTCATCTTCAAATTTCTCATCCAAATTTAGCCAATCTGCTTATATTTTGTTCAATGAGTTCACATGATCATTCATTGATATGCCAGGTGTATATGTGAAACAATACATGTTCTTATTTATATAAAGCCTATTTTCAAGGCTTTTCTTTATATATTTTTCTTCCAGTGTCTCCCACAATTTCTTTGTTGATGTCTCCCTCATGACAGAGTATTTCTAATCTTTAACCAGACATAGGCGAATAGTACCACATGTCTATCTATTGATCTTTATCCACTAATTGTCATCCATCATGTCAAGCTTTTCTTCAAGAGCACCGTCTAACTCTTGCTGACATAAGACATCTACCACCTCACATTGTCACATACCAAAATTATTGGTACTATTAAATTTCTCCACTTCAAACTTTGCATTTAGTCACTGTTGTCCTCGCAAATGAAGACGACAACAATACCTCTGCCATCCTTTTTAACTCAAATGATCAATGTTTTTAACAACTATTTACACTTGAAAAACAGCCTCTATGATGTTTATTTCGCATGAATAAATGTACCAGGAAAGTTCTTAAAAGAATAAAGGGGTTACAACGGTCCCGCTTAAAACCCAGACTCCTTAGGCTCCTATCGTCTTATTAACAGAACTTTCCTAGACATGTAAAAATATACACTACTTATAATAGACCGTCTCCCAAGCATAAATGGTCGTCTCCACTGTATCAATAAACAGTACCGTATATGTGGACAATATCATTTTTGTGAATAGTTTGTATATGTGAACAATGCGTATAAGTGAACAGTGCAATATGACCCAAACACGAACTTTCTGCTCTGATACTAATTGTTGCGAAAGCGCGAGGTTGAGCAATTACCAATATTACAATAACTATAACTTCTGGAGCCATATAAATATGGTGTAAACAAATGCAAAGAAAAAAACACAATAGATTTTATGTGGTTCGACGTAAAGCCTACGTCCACAGGTAAAGACTGGAAGATAATTGTACTAATAATGAGACTTTACAAAAGTGAAAAAACTCTCAAATACCTAATACCCAATACACCCAAATTCCCTTAACACCTAAGGAATTTCTCTACCAAAACTCACTTGTAAATCTCACAAACTTTGGATGCTTTACAAATGCATTCTACTCTTCTATTTATAGGCAAAACTTACAATATGAATGCATGAAAAAAAACTTTGGCCATTTTCAATTTTAATGGCTTTGGTGGGACTTTTGGTGAAGAGATCATGCTAGCACATGCAATTGGATCACACTAGCTCAAAATTGGTTTAGTGTGCTTGAAATTTGCATGCTAGCTAGCTTATGCAAGCATACTTGACTTTTCAAGGGTAATAAAATTTATCATAAGCATTTGCACTACTTTTCATACTACATTAACCACAATCACACAATTCACCAAACACCTAAATTTTTTAGTTAGCAACTTATTTCATTCTTACAACAAAAATAACTTATTTAATCAGCCACCGAAATCCCAAACTAGCCAAAAGATACTCTCGTAATCTCATTTTTCTTAATTTCTTAAGGATCCGTTGACACATGGCAAATAGGATATTTTAGGGCCAAGATTTCTTCATTTATATTTTTACTTTATAAATCACTAAAAGTCTAAAACACACAATTTTGTGTGACTCTAGACTCACGATTCGCAAACACTACTTCTTTATTTACTGTTTAAATTTACTGTCAGAACTCAAAATTAATGTTAACAATTCTGTTAAGTATTAATCCACCATCCCTTTATTATAACTAATATATCCACCATGTCACCACCGTAAGTTATCTTGATTATTATAAATCTAACATAGATTTTCCAAAATTTGATTTTAAAATCATTTTTCAAGTTTTTAAAATCAAATTGCTAATCAAATAATTAAAAGAATAATAACCTATCTGAATTTAGTTCCCCTAAAGTCTTCTCTTACGGCAAAATACTTTTTTCCTTTTGAGTTAATGTAATACCCCAATTGTTCGACTGACAAATTATAGAATTTTGAGGATGAAAATCATTTAAGGGGGAGAGGGTTGTGATACCCGGGAATCAAGTGAGTAATTATTAATATTATTTTGATTATATTATTATGGTTATTGGTTATTTTTTTAATCGATCATTAATTTTATTATTATTTTATTATTTCTGTTATTATTATTTATTACGATCAATAATACCAGTGTGGACTTACTTTTTTTTTTTTTTTGGGAATGAAAAGCTTAGCTTTCATTGGATTAACACTGGAAAAGATACATAAGACGAGGTGGACAAACATTTGTCCATATTTCTATTTCTACATTGCTTAATGCCATTTTAGCAATTGAATGGGTCATGTCATGCCAAGCCTTGAAATGTACTGCAAAGTGCCATTGTTTAGCCTTTTTCAAACCTTCTTTAATGTCTGAAATGGCCCAGAATATCTCAGTTTTGCTGCGTTTTCTCCCTGTAGCCAAGTCTACAGCTTCTTGAGAGTCAGATTCAATTATCACTGGCCTGCATCTAGTTGCTTCTGCAGCTGCAATTCCATCCCCAAAAAAATTCTCCCATTTTTGGGCTGCAGCTATAAACTTTCCTTTATAATTTCTAATTACAAATCCCAAACCAGCCACCTGATTATGTATCTTTATTGCAGCATCTACATTAACTTTGAAACACCCTACTGGAGGGGGTTTCCAAGTCTATTTTGTTGGACAATTTTACTCCGAAGAAGATGGCAGGTGGGCTTCCTTAGTATCAGTATTGCATTAGTGTTTGGACTTACTTGATTTTGGACTTGGGATTATTATTAGTAGGGCTAGGCATTATCCAGTTCGGTTGGGTTTAGGCCAAGACGCAAATCAAATTGAAACTGATTAGTTCTTTAAATTTGGAACCGAATATAAGCCAAATTTAAAAATCGAACCAAAAATTTTTGGTTCGGTTCGGTTCGGTTCGGGATGATTTGGTTTTAATTAGCTTTGATCTGGATCATGAGGCCCAGTGACTACTGCTCGCTCATTGATTTTAGATCGAATGTTGTATTGAATTCTAATAATTAGACATCTAAGTGAATAAAACCAGAAGAAAATAAGCAAATCTTGATTCATTCAACCATTTATTTATAAAATACCCAATGTTTGGGGGTATTTCAACGAGACCAGAAAGAACGAGCAGGGCTAGACGAGCAGGCAGCTGGAAGTAGGGCTTGCTTGGACAAAGACGAGCAGAGGGAAATGGAGCCCGTAGCATGTAGCAAGAGCAGAACCATCCTGCTCCAGCCCAAACGTACTGTCTGTGAAGCTAGTTTGTTGTTGGAGGCGCGGTACCATTCCCTGAGAACATGCGGCGAGAGGACCCGGTCAACGCTAGTTGAAGTGGCGTGCTCACCAACTCGAGACTTGAAGCCACGCAGAATATGCAACCACCTACCACCACAGTCAGGAGGATACACGCAACCACCCACCATCGCAGTCATGGAGATACACACAAACGCTTGCCATCGCAGTCATGGAGATACACACAAACGCCTGCCACCGCAGTCAGGAGGATACACGCAACTACCTACCACCGCAGTAATGGAGGTACACGCAACCACCTGCCACAGCAATGATGAAAACGCACGCAACCGCCTGTCACGGAGAAGGAGGAAGGATCCTCAGGAGACCTATAAAAAGGCAGCCCGCGAAGGTAAAAGGGCTGGACTTTTGATCACTCTAAGGGGCTAAAAAGCAAATAATTCGTAACCGATAAAAAACCTAAGGCCAAGAGATTTACGGCCAATCTTTTCCCAAAAACCTTCTTATCTGACTTGAGCGTCGGAGGGTTTACGCCGGGAAAACACCCGGCGCACTCTGACCTGTTCTGTGAATGCAGGAAATGAATAAAAGTAGCTGGGCGAGGAGAGATTCTGGTCGAGATTGAGTTGAACGAGCAGAAAGCCTGGTCGCAGAAGAACATGACCAGAATTTTGCATCAACATTTTGGCGCCGTCTGTGGGGAAAGATCGAAAAGCCTTACTTGGCAACAGGGACGGGGATAAAGTAAGGGGAGAAAACCATGGAGATTGGAGGGAGCAGTGCGCCAGGGGGGGACGCAACGCAGAGTGATTCCATGTTTGGCCGGATGGAGAGGATGGAAAGGCAGATAGAGGCCCTAGCATCCATTCTCGATGAGTTGCGTAATGAACGGAGGGATAATCGGGAAGAGAGGGTGAGAGCTGGTAGACCAGCACCAGGCTACGATGCTATGAGAAGGGATGACACTACCCGGAGATTTGGCGGTGAGGGGGGTTGTTGCTCCATGCGGAAAGATGTTCATAGAAAGGGAGGGCAATCCCTAGGGGGATCAAATTTCAATGAGGACGCTGGAATGGAAAATTCAGAGGAGACAGAACTCCGACAACCATTACGCGATGTCGAGCAGGGGCGGGATGAGGTTGCAGCTCGAGCTCCTAGTCGGGAAATGCAATTGGAAGACGAAGTGCGCAGGCTAGCGCAGGTAATCGATGACATGCAGGGAAGGAGCAGAGCTCCCGGCTGGAGAATAATGTTGGACGAAGAATCACCACTTGCAGGGGAGATCATGAGGGCGGCCATCTCGAAATATTTTCGCCTCCCTGACCTCAGATACTCAGGGCGAACTGATCCATTGGTACACGTCGAGTGTTTCAACGACATAACGGGGGTGCAGGGGTTATCTCCAGCCCAGAGGTGCAGGGTGTTCCCGTTATCCTTGGAGGGACGTGCGCGCGAGTGGTACAGAAAGCTTCCCCGTAGGAGCATCAAAACTTTTGAGCAGATGTGCCAGGTGTTTGCGGAGCAGTTCCGAGGAGCAATGGCACCGGAAGACGATATGATGGAGTTAAAGGGTATAAAGCAAGGGGAGTAGGAAACCCTGCGAGACTTCATCAAAAGGTATCACCAGGCTGTCCTAGATGTGGGCGCCTTCAACCACCCTCAGGCATTAAGGGGATTGAGAGAGGGGCTGAAGATAGGTAGGTTGTGGTATAACCTGAGGAGCCCGCCCATTCGAACTACGCAGCTGCATACGAGCAGGCCAAGCGAGATGTGGAGATCGAGGAGGAAAAGGCCGCACGAATCAGAATAGACCAGCTGGAGGGACTGGGGAAAAAGAAGAGGGCGGTACCAGGAAGTGGGCCGATAAGAAGGAAGGATCACCCGATACCTGGTCGTAATGCAGCAGGCCGAGCTGCCGCTTACCAACCTCATCAGAGACCACCACAACATCAACACAGTAGAGCACCACCTCATCGGTCACCAGTGAGGGAACCTTAGAGACGACACGATTCAGCATATGGCAGTCGGCATCCCCAGTCCCATACTAGAGAGAGCAGACCAGAAGCGCTGCCACCGCCACCGACTCGGAATGGTGCATATGAGGAAAGGGCAGTGCATAGGATAGGCCGGAATCAGGATTATGGTCGATACACCGCTTTGAAGGTCCCCCTGGACGAGGTGTACGGGGCCATAAAGGATCGAGGATTGTTGCATCCCCCTGCTCCCATAACCAAGTTGGCCAGTAGAAGAGATATGGGGCGTTATTGTAACTTCCATGAGACTCACGGGCATACCACAGCGGAATGTAGTGATCTCAAAACCCAGGTCGAGGATTTGGTGAGAAATCGCTATCTGGATGAATTTATAGATGGGGATTTCCCTAGGGAGGCCTCGACGTATGAGGAAGAACAGAGTAGGAGAAGCTTAAGACGAGAACACCCTCACGTGAGAGTGATAGCTGGGGGCCGACATTGGCTGGAGATTCTAACAGAGCGAGGAAGAACTATGCGAGATACGCCATGACTAGCAAGGAGGTGTTTTTCAATACCCCGGCAGCGAAACAGGCGAAAGTCAGGCAGGTTCCGATCATGTGGACTGATAAGGACGAAGAAGGCATTTTATACCCCCACGAGGATGCCCTGGTCATCAAAGCTACTGTTGCGAGCAAGGGGTTCGATAGGATATTGGTAGACACAGGGAGTTCAGTAGATGTGTTGTTCAAATCGACTTTGGAGGAAATGGGGTTAACAGACCTAAAGCTGGATTACACCAACACATCCCTAAAGGGGTTTGGAGGAGGGAAGCTGGTCCCTCTAGGCACGGTTGAGCTACCGGTCGCAATTGGGAACTCTCAGACAGAGCTGACAACGATGCTGGACTTCGTGGTAGTGGACGAGGAAGGCCCTTACCAGATGATTCTCGGCCGACCATTTCTGAGGGTGACCAAAGCGGTACTGTCCAACCATTACCTGGCCCTGAAGTATCGGGTAAATGGGCTCGTAGGAGTGGTGCGAGGAGACCAGAGAACTGCACAGAGCTGTTACTTCTCGGTAGCAAAGGAAACCATGCAGATAACGTCCCCCGATAACTGAGTGGAGAGCAGGAAAGGCAGACAAGAGCCAGTCGAGGAGTTGACGACGGTAAGGTTGGGACCAGAGAATTTGGACAGAACAATCAAGATCGGGTCAAGGCTACAGGAGGAACAGAGGAGGGAGTTGGTGTAGTGTCTACAGGCTTATGCAGATGTCTTTGCATGAACGCATGAAGACATGCTGGGGATTGACCCAGAGATTGCGTGCCACAAACTGGCAATAAAGAAAGGGGCGAAGGCAGTAAGACAGAAGAGGAGATGCTTCAACCAGGAAAGATATGACGCCATAAATGGCGAGGTGGAGAAGCTCCTAAAGGCAGGTTTCATCCGGGAAGTCAATTACCCCGAGTGGATATCCAACGTAGTGTTGGTAAAAAAGGCAAATGGCAGGTGGAGGATGTGTTTGGATTTCACGGACTTAAACAAGGCCTGCCCGAAAGATAGCTTCCCTTTGCCAAAGATCGACCAGCTCGTAGACTCTACAGCCGGACATGGTCTGCTCAGCTTCATGGATGCATTCTCGGGATATAATCAAATCCCAATGTTCGGGCAAGACGAGGAGAGCACAGCATTTATTACCAACCAGGGGCTGTTCTGCTACAAAGTAATGCCGTTCGGCTTGAAAAATGCGGGTGCTACGTACCAGAGGCTGGTGAACAAGATTTTCAAGCCGCTAATCGGGAGAACAATGGAGGTATATGTAGACGACATGATTACCAAGTCAAAACTCCCAGAAGAACATGTCAAGCACCTCGAGGAGACATTTTTACTCCTGAGGAAGTACAAGATGAAGCTCAACCCGGAGAAGTGTGCTTTTGGGGTAGAATTTGGGAAATTCCTTGGGTTCATGGTAAGCCACAGGGGAATCGAGGCGAATCCCGAGAAAATCCAAGCGATCATTCAGATGAAGTCTCCTCGCAGCCTTAAGGAAGTGCAGAGCTTAACGAGAAGGATCGCAGCCTTGAACCGGTTCATCTCCAAAGCCACGGATAAATGTCAGCCGTTCTTCCAGGTAATAAAAAAAGGGAAGAGAACAGAGTGGGCCCAAGAATGCGAGGAGGCCTTTCAGAACTTAAAGTTGTACTTGCAGCGAGCACCTCTGCTATCCACACCAAGAGAGGGGGACAAGTTGTCTCTGTATTTGGCGGTGTCTAACCAAGCCACAAGCTCTGTCCTTGTGAGGGAGGAAGATGGGGTACAACACCCGATATACTATACCAGCAAGGCCCTACTCGACACCGAGACCAGATATCAACAGTTGGAGAAGTGGGCTCTTGCTCTCGTGGTCGCTGCTCGCAAATTAAGACCCTACTTCCAAGCTTTTCCCATCTCGGTAATAACAAACCAACCGTTACGTCAAACTCTACATAAACCAGATTCCTCGGGGCGGCTCGTGAAATGGGCCATGGAGCTGAGTGAGTTCGACATTGACTATAAACCATAAGCAGCAATTAAGGCATAGGCAATAGCTGATATCATAGCAGAGTTTGCAGAGCCGAAGGCCTGTTCGGAGCAGCTTGATAAGGCATCAGACAGTAGTGAAACCCGAGTATGGTAGGTGTTTGTTGATGGTTCGTCGGGGGAGCAGGGATCAGGGGCCGGAGTTGTTCTGAAACGACCTGAAGGGGAAGAGGTCTCTTATGCTGTGAAGTTAGACTTCGCAGCGACAAATAATCAAGCTGAGTATGAAGCTCTGATAGCAGGTTTGGAGTTGGCTAAGGCCATAAAGGCGGAAAAAGTGAGGATTAGAACTGACTCGCAATTGGTCGCGAATCACGTCAGTGAAAAATTCCAACCGAGGGAGGAGAAGATGGAACAGTACCTCAGAATAGTGAAGCAGATAATGGGAAGATTTGAGGCAGTAGAGGTGGTACAGATTCCCAGAGAGCAAAACGGCCGAGCAGACATCTTGGCCCGAATAGCAGCGGTAACAGACCCAAAAATGCCCAAGTCAATCCCCCTAGAGGTGAAATCCAGTCCGAGCATTGAACCGAAGCTGGAGGTGTTGAGACTAGAGCAGGATAGCTCGTGGATGGACCCCCTGATCGCATATCTCAGAGATGGGATTTTACCACCAGACAAGCTGCAAGCTCGGAAGATCAAGGCCCAGGCCTCGAGGTACACATTGATTGATGGGGTGTTATACCGACGAGGATATACTCTCCTTTTCCTTCAGTGCTTGAATGAGGATGATGCGGATTACATGATGAGAGAAGTACATGAAGGGATTTGCGGGAACCATTCTGGTGGGAGATCCCTGGCCCACAAAGTTTTGAGGCAGGGGTATTTTTGGCCGACGATGCATAGGGATGCGCAAGAGAAGACCAGGAGCTGCACAAGTTGCCAAAGTTTTGCAAGTTTCCCCAACCAGCCACCAGAAAAGCTCACTTCAATAGCATCCCATTGGCCATTTGCCCAATGGGGAATAGACCTAATTGGCCCAATGCCGAAGGGACGAGGAGCAGCGACACATGCAATAGTCGCAATTGATTACTTCATAAAGTGGATAGAAGTAGAGGCCCTCAGCAGCATTACGGAGAAAAGGACAACCGATTTTGTGTGGAGGAATCTAATCTGTCAATATGGAATCCCTCATGCCTTGATAACGGATAATGGTAGACAATTTGACAACCATAGCTTCAGGAATTTTTGCCAGGACCTCGGCATAGAGTTGAAGTATTGTTCACTTACTCATCCACAGTCCAATGGGCAAGTAGAAACAGCCAATACGACGATCAAGAAGCTCATCAAAACCAGACTGGGAGCAAAAAAGGGAGCTTGGGTTGATGAATTACCAGGTGTACTATGGGCATATAGAACAACCCATAAGACGGCAACCGGGGAAACTCCGTTTGCCTTGGCCTTCGGGCACGAAGCAGTTGTGCCATCCGAGATAGGAACAGCCACGCATCGAACAGAGTATTTCAATGAGCAAGAAAACGACGACCAGATGTGCTTAAATCTGGACCTGCTAGACGAGAAGAGGGAACAAGCGTTGAGGCGGGCATATATTTACCAGCAAAGGGTTGCTCGGTATTACAACCAGAAAGTGAATCTGCGACAATTCAAAGTTGGAGATTGGGTACTGAGGAGAGTGAACCAAAATACAAAAGATTCAACTCAAGGGGTACTCGGTCCGAACTGGGAGGGGCCGTACAGGGTCAAGCAGCTGGTAGGACCTGGAGCTTACAAACTGGTTCGGGCAGATGGCCACGAGGTAAGGCACCCATGGAACGCGGTGCACCTTAGGAAATATTTTCAGTAAGATTTGTAAACACCAACGGATATCTCTGTTCGTAGTTGTTGCTTCATATTTATGCTTCATTTAATTTACTTCAAGCAATACCATGTAAGCTGAGTGTAATAAGATATCAACGAACGAGGAAAGTTGAGTCTGCCGTATGCTTCAAGAATTTTCCAAGGTGTGTAAAGGCTCACGTCTCAAAGCCTATTTTATGGCAAGGCCGAAGCCAAGCATGCCGAGATCTACTCGACCGAGAGTAGGCGAGCAGAATCCCAAATTTCAAAAAATCATATAAGGCGTGTAAAGGCTCACGTCTCAAAGCCTGTTCTATGGTGAGGCCGAAGCCAAGCATGCCGAGATCTGCTCGACCGAGAGTAGGCGAGCAGAATCCCAAATTTCGAAAAATCATATAAGGCGTGTAAAGGCTCACGTCTCAAAGCCTGTTCTATGGCGAGGCCGAATCCAAGCATGCCGGGATCTGCTCGACCGAGAGTAGGCGAGCAGAATCTCAAATTTTGAAAAATCATACAAGGCGTGTAAAGGCTCAAGTCTCAAAGCCTGTTCTATGGCGAGGCCGAAGCCAAGCATGCCAGGATCTGCTCGACCAAGAGTAGGCGAGCAGAATGTCAAATTTCGAAAAATCATACAAGGCATGTAAAGGCTCACGTCTCAAAGCCTGTTCTATGGCGAGGCCGAAGCCAAACATGCCGGGACCCGCTCGACCACGCGAAGGCAAGTAGAATCAAGCGTCAAAAAATTTCTCTAAGGTACACAACTGCTCACCAAGTTTCGAAGCTAGTCTTACAGCAAGACCAGACGATAAACGTGCCCAGATTTTCTCAGCCTGACAAGTCGAGCAAACATCCAGGGAAACGAAAAATTCACTAAGGCATGGAAAAATAACGGAAGGAGAAAGCAAACAACAATATATTTCATTAAGTTTAAGTAACGGAGCTGTTACATATAACATCCAAAAAAAAATTTAACAAGTCCAAATTTAAACAGCGGGTGGGTCAACAGGTCGAGCAGTCTCATCTGAGGGCTGGTCTGCGTCAGGTGCAGGTGGAGTACCACCAGTAGCATCTGGAGGGGCATTCACCTCACCAACTACAGCAAGGTCAGCACGAATGGGGGGATCTCCTCGACCACGATTGGTTCCGCCTCCTCGGCGTCCTCTTTAGCGTCCTCCTCGTCCATACGCTGAGAAACAGCTTCTGCAAAACCATCCATGTTGAGATCTGGATGTCGCTTCTCAAGGACGGCCATGATGCTGCGGTAAGAATGCCGAAGCCCCTGGTTGTATCGAAGTTCAGCTTCATTCTCCAGGTTCTCGAGCTGAGCTTGATGAGACTCATGAAGAGATTCCAGCTGAGCTTCATACGCTGCTTTCTGCCTTTCCAGTTCCTCTCGCACCCTGGTCAGCTCTTCGTCGAGAGTGGCGGCTTTAGCCTTAGCGAGAGCTTCTCTCTCTTGCAGCTTCAAGTTCTTGAGGTTCAGATTCCCGCTTTCTTCTCGGCCTTGTCGGCTCTAGTGACCGCTGCCTTCTTCTCATCTTGCATCTTTTTCTCAAAGCGGTTAGACTTGGCCTGGTAGTAAGAGAGCATGCAGCTAAGATGGATAGCACTGAACTGCATGGCACCCATCAGGTCGGGCAAGGCCAATCTGGAAAACTCCTCCACATCCTTCTTGCTCACATGTGCGGAAAGGTCGTTCATGAATGAGACCAGGTAATCTGGAATGCGGGGAGTGGGCTTCTTGGAAACAGATGAGGAACCTGGCTCAGTGGCTGCTCGGCTACTCTCCCCAACAACGGCAGGAGGAAGTGGCAAGGTTCTCAGAGGAGAGGCCTGCTCTGCTACGATGGCTCGCTTCGCAGCAGGAGCGTCCTTTTCTTCGCCCTTCTTGGTAGTCTGAGAACGGGTACGCTTCCTGGTCAAGGCTGCAATCACGGCGTCTTCCATCCTGCGGCCCGAAGTTACTAAACCCGACGCGACCAGATTATCTAAAGTCAACAGCTCTCTATGGGAGCAAGAGTGGGCTAATACTGACTCCACCAGCTTGAGCGATTTGGGTTGAAGTGGGAAGTGAACACCCCAAGAATCTGTAGCGCGAACAGAAATTTGGTTAGAATCAAAGCAAAGAAAACAGGAGCTATGGAGTGAATACACCTAAGGCGAGCAGGCAACCTGGGACCACGAATCGGGATGGGACACGATAAGTAGTCCCATCAATCTGTGCAATTTGACCCCAGGGACCCCCAGCAAAAAGGAACTTCTTCTTCCAAGCCCCACCACCCCCTGTTGGAAGATCAGTCACGGGTTTCCTCTTTTTAGCACTAGATTAGAAGTAATACCAGCCAGCATCCTTAGGGCTGCTCTTTAGTTGGTAAAGGTGCTTCACATCGTCGATTGTGGGCTCGCTTTGACAACATCTATCCCACAGAACGAACAAACCGGAGAGCACCCTCCACCCATTGGGGTTCAATTGACCAGGAGACAGATTTAACCCGCTAAATATACGAACAAAATATGGATGTAGAGGGCATCTCAACCCATATTTAAAGCTTTCCAGGAACAACGTGACAAAACCCGGGGGAGGCCGACTAGGGGTATCTTTCTTCCCTGGGACCCTAAGGAGTATATCGCTAGGAATCCCGTACTGACTCTGAAGGACAGCAAGCTCATCAAACGTGGTCGAGCAAGTGATGAAGTCAATGGCATAATCTTGTGCTGAAATTCTACCCCCCAACCATACTCCTCGTTTCTGGTCGTGCGGCTCCTGGTAAGAGCCTCCCACCGGACTCTCCCCCCTCTCCCTCACTTAGGGTATCTGATGAGTTGGATGGTCCAACTTCACCACTATTTCGACTCGAGGAGGTTGATTCTGGAGACATTCTCCTAGCCCTAGTCCCAATGTCAGATATACTAGGTTCTAAAGGGATCCTAGGGTCAAAGGCAGCGTCAGCAAGCAGACTGGGTAAGAAGTCCAACTCCTCGTCGTCGTCATCAATCTCGATGATTTTTTCTTTGCCTTTCGACATTTCCTAATCTACCACCCTAGCACCACCACCGACTAATACCCAAACAACAGAAAAAGAAAGAGAGGTGTCTACAACTATTGAAGAACGAGGAAATAGAAGTGGTACCTGAAGAATCGGCCGTCGAAAAGGAAGTCCTAGTCGGAATGAGTGTTTCGACTGGAAGGAATCGAGGGTGGAGGTGTATTTACCAAAATCGTTCGCCGGAAAACAGAGAGAACGGTGAATGCGCTGGGTAAAAAGTGTTTTGAAATTTCCAAATAAGGAAGGACGCCTGGGCTGCCAGTATTTAAATGGGCCCAAATCCCTAGGGCTTGCGACTCTTGGTTTGAAATTTAAATGGAAGGCTTGATTTCCGCCACGTCGCTTCACCCGCAATTAAATGCGACACGACTCTTGGCAGCCTTTCCCACCCAACGTAAGCCGAGATTGTTGAGTTTCTACTGTCGGTTCACTTCGTTATCCAACACCAGAAACTGGGGGACCTGTGTTTGGGGGTATTTCAACGAGACCAGAAAGAATGAGCAGGGCTAGACGAGCAGGCAGCTGGAAGTAGGGCTTGCTTGGACAAAGACGAGCAGAGGGAAATGGAGCCCGTAGCACGTAGCAGAAGCAGAACCATCCTGCTCCAGCCCAAACGTACTGTCTGTGAAGCTAGTTTGTTGTTGGAGGCGCGGTACCATTCCCTGAGAACATGCGGCGAGAGGACCCGGTCAACGCTAGTTGAAGTGGCGCGCTCACCAACCCGAGACTTGAAGCCACACAGAATATGCAACCACCTATCACCGCAGTCAGGAGGATACACGCAACCACCCACCATCGCAGTCATGGAGATACACACGAACGCCTGCCACCGCAGTCATGGAGATACACACAAACACCTGCCACCGCAGTCAGGAGGATACACGCAACCACCTACCACTGCAGTAATGGAGGTACACGCAACCACCTGCCACAGCAGTGATGAAAACGCATGCAACCGCCTGTCACGGAGAAGGAGGAAGGATCCTCAAGAGGCCTATAAAAAGGCAGCCCGCGAAGGTAAAAGGGTTGGACTTTTGATCACTCTAAGGGGCTAAAAAGCAAATAATTCGTAACCAATAAAAAACCTAAGGCCAAGAGATTTACGGCCAATCTTTTCCCAAAAACCTTCTTATCTGACTTGAGCGTCGGAGGGTTTACGCCGGGAAAACACCCGGCGCACTCTGACCTGTTCTGTGAACGCAGGAAACGAATAAAAGTAGCTGGGCGAGGAGAGATTCTGGTCGAGATTGAGTTGAACGAGCAGAAAGCCTGGTCGCAGAAGAACACGACCAGAATTTTGCATCAACACCCAACAAATTAGACTCAAATCTATGAAGTCCAACTCACAAAATTAAGGAAAAGAGGTGTGAAATGCATTATTGAGCATACTTAAAATCGATTCAATTAAAAACAACAGCCCCTCTATGAACTTCCATTTGCTTCCAAATCTTTCCATCAAAATCAATTTAATTTAAGAAATAATCAATAAATAAATAAATAAAATTCATTACATGTTGCACAACTCCACCGGCAATATAGCATCGGTAGGCTACCGACGACAGAAGCGTGACAAACAGGAGGCAAGGCTAACATGAGGGCGACGGGACGAACTGCGACAAACTGACACAATCGCAATGGCGACGAAGACAAGCTGACTAATAAGTGATGGCGGTGGGTAGGGGGTGTAGGTCGGCAAAAGTGAGAGAGATGGTGAGGGGTGTGTGTGTGTGTGTGTGTGTGTGTGTTTGTGTGAAAGATGAAGTGAAAGTGCAGAGGTGTGTGTGTGTCGGCTGGTGTGAGAAAGATGGTGTGTTGTGTTAGAGTGTGTGAGAGATTTTAGGGTTTCCATTTATATTTTACTTATTTATGTTTTTTATTTTTGAAATTTATTTAGTATTAAGTGAAAGAACCGATCGGTTTTTATGTTTAAAATCAAACTGAAATTTTTTGGTTTGATTCGGTTCGAAAAAAACCGAGCCGTTTACCCACCCCTAATTATTACTCTTACTGCTCTTTTTCTTTGGGAGGTGACAAGAAAATATCAACTTTGTATTAGTATTAAGTAGAAATTAGTGTGTGAAGACCACGTGCATATGGCCACAAGAGAGATGAAATTAGATGGATTTGGCGTAAAGCAAGAGTACTAGCTACTCTACTTTGTGCGTGTCTCATGTGGGGGCGAGCTGAAAGAGTTACAATTTTATAAGAATCTATAAAAAAATGTGAAGTTTTGTAACACATTTCCTTTAGAGTTGAAATCTTTTATGGAGATCTGCATTTGATTTACGGAGATCTGCGCTTCAAACGTTGAGAGATATAAATAGAATAATTTATTTTGTATAAATTAATATATTATAATATAATTAATTAAATTAAATATTTCTTAGGTCACATCATTTATTTTATTATTTTATATTTTCATTCAACTAATAAATTAATGTCAAATTAATTTGTACGAGATAAATTTGTATAAAAATTTATAATTATATCATCACTCATATAAATATACATGGGACATAATATTATTGTTATTTTGTATATTGATGAAGGATTTCTATTAAATATGTTTTCAATATAAATATTACACTAATAATAGAGTTACAAATAGTTAATGTGTACAAGTTAATATGACAAGAAGAGTTTCATTGAAAAAATTGATAAAAACTAGTTTTTGATTATGTGGGCTCGAGATAGTTTTATACAATTAATCTCTTACCACATTAGTTTGTAGACACTTATTTATATAAAGTTTTGTGCACTTATTTATATAAAGTTTTCTGACTCTATCATTACTTTAAATATTATATTATCTCCTATTCTCATTCCGCTCTCACGCATGTCATGTTTTCTTTTTCTTGGAAACAAAAACTTATTCAACAACAAAAATTAAAAAAATAAAGCACTTGAATACTAAATGGTGCACTGCAAGTGGGTGATTAACAGTATAAGATTGTGGCAAAAATGATCATATAAACTAAACTAAAGACGACTTTTAACTTTCTAACTGATTTTTAAGGTAAATGTCCATCCAGTCCTTATATTTTGAGTTAAATGCTTATTAATCCTTGTATTTAAAGAAATATCTGAAGATACCTCTATTATTAAAATGTTACACTCATGTTAATAAAAAAAAATGGCAATTCATCAAATTAACCTTAAAAGTATGTAACATAAAAATCTTGTACAAAATTTTATATTATTATTTTATTTTTAGGATTAATTTGATAAATTACTTTTTGAAAAATAATTATTAGTAAGATTGTTGTAAGATATTAATTAATATTGCTTTAAATGAGTTGTATTGGTTATTTATAAATTATTAGTAAGATTGTCGTACAAGTACAAAAAAAAATATTAGTAATTCCACACTGATATTTATTAGTTAATTTTTTAGTAAATAATTATTTATTAATTTGAAAATTAACTTTTTTATAGAGAAATTTATTAATGTCAGAATTGTTGTTGCATTTAAGGAACAAAGAAAAAAGTAAGAATGTAAAGTATTTAACTATAGAGCTGTTTTGATGCATTTTTATAAATATAATGATTAAATAGACACTTAAGTCAAAATATAAAGACCAAACAAGTATTTATCTTAATTTTTAAATGTGATTGAAGTCTGTAAATTTTTATACGATAACAGAACGAAAACATATCATATCCAATGGCGGATTTAGAAAAATAATTTATGAGGGCTAAATTTGATAATAACAAAATTTAAAATAATTTTGAATATATAAAATGTTTGTTACATAATTGTGCTCGACGCATATTCATATTTTCAAAATATTATGTAATAAACTTATTATTAATATTATTAAATATATTATTTCTTACATAAACCATTGAACTATCATTTGTCCTAAATGATTCTTCACAAATTTCATTATTGAAATGTTTAATCTACTATTATTATGGAAACTAAAAGAATTAATCCTATATTTTAGAATAGAAAAATGTTTTGGGTGGTGGGCTATCATTATTTTTAGTTAAAGTGTAAACTTTAATAATTCTAGTAAAGTTTAAATTTTATAGGTTTATAACTTTATAAGGATCATTTTAATAAATTTAATGGGAAACTAATTAGAAAACTCTTTTTTGGGTTCTTAGATTTTTTTTAAGCCAGGGGGCCTATAGCTCCCACTAGTCATATACTGCATCCACCACTGACAACAACAAAATCTCTTACTTTAATAAAGTAATAGATAAGGTTAAAAATAAAATAACATAGATTCTCATATAGCGCAAGACAAAATTCACTGCATTAAAATATATATTTTTATCTTTTTTTATAAGATATATTTTTGTCTTTAATTTGTCCTCACTCTAATAAAGTAAAAGATTCCTTCATTGTAAAAAATTTTTTCCATACGCAGATGAGTTGAATTTGTTGGTTTTGGTTATATAGGGAATTTAGCGTTCAAATAATTGGGCTTTGTATAAGGGCATTGTTGCTGGGATTTTGTTGTAAATGGCTACAAGAGATCTTTGAGAACAGTTTTAAAGTGTCCAATTTCGAAATCTATGCCATGGGAGCCTCCATTGGTTGGATGTTTTAAACTTAATATCGATGCTACTGTGAATATTCAGCTTGGGATTATTGTGAATACTCAGCATGGGATTGTTGGTTATGCAGCTGTGGCATGAAATCACGAAGGATTAGTTATGGTGACAGCAGTGGATGTCGGTGTGTACTCTAATTATGTTGATGCTATGGCAGAAGTCTTATACTTTGGTTTACTGCTCGGTAGAAAGATGGGTTTGTCTCTGCTGATTATTGAGTTAGATTCATTGTGAGTCATTCAATTTGTGTTGGGCCAGTAAAGTACTCGTATTTAGTTATTATAACTTATTACTGATTTGCAACATCTTGATTTACCAAAGCATGTTTAAGGTTTTTAATTTTTTATATATATTACATGCTATTTTCATGTTTATGCCTGTCAAGGGCTCAAGGCTACCACAAAGTGACCAATCTTGTGTTTCATTTTTAATATTGGTTTTTTTCCCATAAAGTAATAAATTATTTATAGTATTTGTTGTTATTTTAAATATTAATGCTGTTTAATATAAATTATGAAATAGTAACGGGCAACGTAGTATTTTTAGTAACGCGACGACTGGCCAGAATTTTTTCCTGCCTATCGAAAAACAATTAAAAACAATATAAATTGTATTTGATCTTACTTGGAGATGACAGAAAGAAAGCTAAACTGGCCTAATTCAATAGAGCTTTAGCCTGACTTTTAGGCCCAACGGCCGAGCTTGGGCTTTACATGGTCAAGCTCGACCTCGGCTATGCTCGGCCTATGACTTCATCAAAAAGCTTGGGCCAAACAATTTTATAATAAAAATTAAAAAATAAAAAATAAAACTTCGTAGAAACGACCCTTAAAATTCAAGCTAAGTTGTATTATTTTGTAACTTACAGCTCACTGAAAATTCTCATAACCCTCTAATTATTTAACAACTAATAATTGAGCTATATAAAAAACTATTTGTGGGTTGATATTAATTATAAATGATGTAACTTAACAAGAACCAATTAAACTACATGCTTTAAAAAAAGTAAATCATATAAAAACATAAAGTTACAAAATGTCCAAAAGGAACATGCATATCCGTATATTATGGCTTCACTTATTTGACTATGTTTTTCTGGAGGTAATTAAAATATTCATTATATATGGTTGAAAATATAAAATTTTTTATTTTCTAAGGAGCTCTATGGAATCAAATTCTGATTTCTCTTCTTACCGATATTCAAGATTTTATCAACAAATGTCACGGTTATGAGGAATTCTCCACAAGGCCTAAAGTTCTAAATTCACTGGCATCAATGCATCGAGATCTTACCAACAAGATTAATTTTATTAGAAAGCTCTTTGATTCAGGAATTTAATGAATTTTACATTGTTTGATTTGGAGTTTGCTACATTAAGTTATGATTAAATGAGTGTTGACTATATAAATTTGCAGATAAAATAGACCTTGAAGTTAAAATTGTGTTTTGCTTTGTTCTCTTCCACCTCATGACAGCTAATATATTTAATTCAAGTTTAATTTTAATTCAAGTTTAATTTGAAATCAAATTGACAGGGATGATGATTTTGAGAATGTAACTTTGAAGAGTACTCTTATTAAAGTATCTTCATATAACTCTGTATCTCTTTAGTAAATTCTTTAAAATGGTGAGTTGAGAAGTCTTGTATCTCTTGTATGATATCATTGGGTGGTGAACATTTATATTCCTTTGTAATCCTCTTAATTGGTGAGATTTGGTGAGTTAAAAAAACATGTATCTCTTATAGAATATCAATAGGTTGTGAATTAATTTTCTACGTCCTATGTATTTGTTTTGCATAATAATAACAGTTTAGTTTATTATGAGGCAGGTGTCACACTCCCAACAAACCTTACTCTTCTTATTCATCTCCTACCACCTACCACCCAATAGTCAGCAGCCACCAAACCAACCTGTCGGCACCTTCATTTCTGAAATCGTTCACCACAATAACACGAAAAGTAAATAAAACACCACCACCATTCATCAAAGAAGGGGCTCCTTTTTCTTTTATGTATGTATGTGTGCGTGTGTATATATATATATATATATAAATAATTGTTGAACTAGGAAAAATCTTGAGTACAGCATAGCTCAATAAGCGTTAGACTTTTTAAAAGGAATTGTGATATTTAACCTTCTCAATATATCTCACCAATTTCTACTAATTATTTTTATGCTAATACCTACTTTATCTTTATATGAAATGACTTATAAGGATAAATATTTTTTAAGTGGACCTACATAACAATTTTTATTAGGGTAGGGTTATTTAAACCCACTAAATTCCTTTCTACACCCAAATTTAAGAAATGAATTTGTTGTTAAAAATTAAAAATTTGATGATCTCAAAATATCCTTCACTTATCTCTTTCTCTCTCTACTTTAGAATTGCATGTTCTCTCTTCTCTCATATTCTGTAAACTAAACACTCAATTCTACTCTTTTTTAAATTCATATTTTTAGCCTTTCTTAGTAGATCATGATCCCTATTTCATGTTTTCTATATATAAGATTTTTTTTTTATATTTATGAACTTTTGTGTTTGGCAAAAATTAATTTCTTGATATTTATTAACTTTCATGACTAATAAAAATTTCTTGATGGTCAATTTTAAATAGTAGATTTTGTTTTTCTCTTAGTTTGTAATATCAATAATTTGCAACTAAGAGAATATATATGAATGAGTTTATGAGAATTTATGAAATTGAGATAAGAAGGAGAAGAAAGGTTAATTAAGTAATTTTATTAAAAATTATTGTCATAATTTTATTAAAAATTATTTAGATAATAAAATTCTTAATTAGAGTGAGGGTGTAAAGAGGAAATTGGTGGGTTTAAATAACCTCATCCTTTTTATTAATGTCTAATTCGGCTAATCTAATTTCTTAAACCCCAATTTCTTTTAATTTTTTAAACTATTACTCTTCTTAAATATTATATACTGTACTTTTGTAATTATCAAAAAGATTAATTTGCACTACTCAAACAAGATAATGGAAAAGTATCAAATCTTTTCTGTGGTTATGACAACAGTGGATGAAACCTTTAAAAAGAAAGAGAAAGATTATAGTGATTATGAATTTTTTTCCTTTTTAAAATAGATTTAATAAGTTTTGCATAACAGGTGCTTTAAAAAAAGTATAATAAGGGTAAATTTGAAATTATATGAGATATGTTGTGAAATAAAAATTAGTTTAAAACTTTAATGGGTTAATTGAAAAATAAGGGTTGATGAGATATAATGAGGCGTTAAATATCACCACTCTTCAAGAGCCTAGGCTTTGTGTTTTTGTTAGAACAGCAAGTGTCCATAATTTTAGTTAGGCCCTGTCAGCCTTTGTTCTATTTAGTATTTTTGGAAAAAAAATGAAAAACTATCACCTTTTAGTTTAATATTTTGTAATGATCACCTTAAACAAAAAAGAAGAAGAAGAAATGGTGTATAATGAGGCATCTTCATAATTTTAAGAAAAGCGTGACATCAAAATAAATGGAAATAGACACGTGAGAGGGATGATACAATATTATAATGTCATATTTGGAAAAGGACAACTACTTTTTTAAAGTTTAAGAAAATAATCACTCAGATTCCCAAGTTTTCAGGAAATGATACTGAGATTTCCTTTTGACCATAATAATTTATATATCTCTCAATCCAAAAAAACTGACTCCAATGTATTATAATAAATAGAAGTATGCCATTAAAATATATCATAATTGAAATACTAACTAGGCAACTCAAGAGGGAGGGTGAATTAAAATTTTAAAAATTAAGCTAAGTAAACCACACAACAATTTAATCTAATGTCTTAATAAATTCAAAAATAATAAATTCAATGAAAGCACAATAATAAATAAGGGAAGAGAAAGTAAACTCAAGAATTTTTATGTGGTTCGGCAATCCCCTCCTACGTCAACGCCTTCAAGCACACCAGGTTTGAGGATTTCACTATCTGAGCCTTTCCAATGCTTCAAACGTTTACAATTGACTTTAAGGTGTCAATGAAGCTTTACAACAAGAGATTATCCCCAATCTCTTAACTCAAGTGTATCCCAACACTTACAATCACTCAAAGTAAAAACTTACAAATTGTTTTTCTCACAGACAATATTTAAGATTACAAATCAATGCCCAATGTATGAATAGATGAAGCAAGAATGTGTTTAAATCTCTATGAAGATTGTATTATCGAATATAAGCTCAATGGTTGTGTTGTGATCCCCCTTCTTTGAATTTGAATGAGCTTATTTATATTTGGAGCTGAAAAACTAGCCGTTACAAACTGTCGGCCCGAAAATGGTTCGCCGTTAACTATTAACGGTTAACCATTTAGGTTGGTCAAAAGTTACCGTTAGGCCAAATTTCAAATAAACGGTTTACCGTTTAAGCTTACCCTTTCACCATTAAATTCCAGAAACCTGCAAAAAAAATTTGGTTTAACCGTTCTTACTAAACGGTTCAAGGTTAGCAATCTGAAAATAATTGGTTAACCG